>BKCP01003224.1:682925-755387 GCA_008636005.1 Striga asiatica
TGGTGAGCTAGTTGGTTGCTCACCCCCATTATTTTCTTGTTGTCTTCTCTCTTCCTTTGTTTTAGGTTGAGACGAGCTGGAGGCGGTGGCGTAGGACAAGCGAGATGGTGGTCATATGTGTTGATAAACCTATGCTTCCGTATAAACTCGATTTTCACTTGTTTGCTATTATTTGCCTTGGATTATTTACTGCTTTCACTTTTCGAACTATGTTTGATTTGGTTGAACTTTGAATAATGCTAGACCATTTGAAATGGTTTTAAGACTTACGTTTTATTGGAACTTGTTTTATTGTTAGCTCGTGCATGTGTAGTTTTCCTTGAGTCGTTGGATGTGTGTTGTTGTTAGTAAGTAGCGCCCGTTTCTCGATAAAGGTTTTATCTTGGATTTAAAAAAAAAAAAAAAAACTTTGATTTTTATCAAATGATTTTTATCAATTAATTCGATAAATTCTTTAAAATAAAACGGGGCGTTACAGCTCGGAAGAATACGGGTAAGGTTGGGTGTGGTTCCAGGGAAAACAAACCGGCTCGTCGTTCCAAGATGGGTAATGTAGGGAGGAGTACCCGTGATTGAAATTCATTGTACCTGCACACCAGAACCAAACAACCACGCGTAGCCAAGGAAAAAGAAGAGAAAAGAAGGGAAAAACTAAAACAAGAACAAAAGAGAAAAACACATATGCACAAAAGAAACAAAAACACTAAAAATACTAGAATAAAGAGAAACACAGAAAATAAGATCAAACACCAAAACTAAATATCCTACTTGCCTTCCCCGGCAACGGCGCCAAATTTGTTGTGTACAAATTGTTATATTACCGAGTACCGAATCGAAGGATTCGTTTCCCGGGTCGATCTCTCGAGGAAGGCGGTTCGAAATTTAGAATTGGTATTGATAACACAAAAAAATGAAAAATAAATCTTAAACACTCTAATCAGATTGGGGAGGAATTAACTATCAACTAAGAAATAGCATAAAAGCATAAATCCTAAAATACCAACTAAATAATAATAAAGAAACTAGGGAATCGGGGATAATTTATTCAAGTTCGCAACGTAAAGCCAGGCAATTGATCGTTCGGTTCAGAATTGACACTCTCGCTTACACGTCTAGCGGTTCACTCCCAATAACTCTTCGTAACAAGGAATTGAACATAGACGAGCAAGTTTGAGCATACAATACCGGCCAAGTATCAAATCCCAATAATTTTTCGTAACAAGGGACAAGACACCGACAAACATGTATTTCAATCCAAAACCCATAGAATACTCAATTACGAAATCATCTATCTCATGCGAGCCTAGGTCTACAACTTCTTCCCTTTCGGTTATAAAAATCGTTAATTCAATTAGAAGGCATTAAATCAACTAATCATGTAGGATCAATAAACCCTAACTCAACAAATCAATATTGAAGCGCAAAATCGAAGTGTCACTCTTCGATTATATCAATAAATTAACCTAAGTGTCACTCTTAAGTTATATCAAATCATCAAGCAAGAATTCATCAAGTCTAATTAAATTTACTCGCACAAGAACAAACGAATCAAGCCCGACAAATACACGTTAAACGAGAACAATCATCCCCTATACCTAGCAATAAGATTTAGCTAAGTAGCATGAATTCAACACAATAAAGCAATTCACCCCAAATAATCATTCTCATGAATTAAACGAGATGAAAAATACTTACAATCAATCTAATCCGAAAGTTGAATTCAAAATACAAGCTTAATCCCTAAAATGGAAAAGAAAGAAAAAAGAAAGAAAAATGGAGAAGAAAGATGGAGAAGAGGAGAAGAGAAGAAAAAGAAGAAGAAGAAGAAGAAGAAGATGGAGAGCGGAGAAGAGGTTTTTCGAGCTAGGATTCCCACCCAATCGCCACCAATTTCTCCCTCCTGTCAAAAATCGCATAAACAGGTTTTTAAAGGCTGAATCGTGACCTCCGCGGCCGCGACTTTTTAGCTGCAGAAGGGCTCCGCGGCCGCGGGACACCTCCGCTGCCCGCGGTGAAGAAAACTGGGCAGCTGCGCGCTGCTTTACGTTTCGAGCTCGTTTCGGCTCGTTTGAACTCGGAATTGAGTTCCGTTTTTTCCTACGCGTAGCTAACGAACCCCTCTATCTAACTATGTAATCCCAGCACATATTTTCCTGAAAACTTGTCCTCCCAAAGCATCTGACCTCCACACCAAAAATGAAAGAAAAATGAAGGAAACCGGAAAAACATACGAAAAACAAAGAAATACTCACAAAGACGGGAAACACGAAATAAACGACAAAACGACTCTAAAACCACACAAATGACTCAAAATGGGGGGAAAAGAACGAGAAAAAAGACACGAAAAACGTAACAAAAATGGGACAAACACTCACGCCCCCCACGAACCATTTTTCAAATGACGGTGTCGAGCGTGGAGCTTGAGCCGATGGGTGCTGGTGGTCATAGCGAGGAAATTTTTATTAAACATGTCATGTATATTTGAACATGTTTGAATTATTATGTTTTGTTAATGCATGCTTATATTTGCTTCCACATTCAGAACAATATTCAGTATTTCAGAATTTCAGTTTATGTATGCCTAAAATCTTGAGATTTTCATTGCGCCTTATTAGAGTAATGAACTATATCTCAGTTGCATGCATAATAGTGATGAGAACAGAAATGAGAATTCAGTTCAGTTGAGTAGCATCCCGCAGTCAGATTAAAGTATTTTCGAAAAAGTTAAATTGAGTTTTCGAAAATTTAATCAGTGTTTTTACATTTATAGCGCGAAAAATTAACTCTGATTTTAGTAAGTTTAGGCGAGGTGTTACACAGCTGGTGCACCTGTTCCGATGTAGTGACCACAAGTTGTCTCACCTCCGATCTGGCGATGTGCAGATCCCAGTCAGGTGTGAAGCCTAACTCTTGCAAGGAGTGAGGGAAGAGCTAGAAGGCAGGGCATTAGCGTCCCCGACTGCGGGCTGAGAAGAGGCACTGGTTGTGCGCACAACCAAGTGCACACTCTTAGTGAAAGAGCAGGTGTCGTCTCAGCCCCTTATGGGGGATCATAGGCGGGAGTGAGCCTCGAGACTTGATATCCCTCCTCAGAGGTATCGTGCTCGTTGGATGGTGCTACATCACGGGAGCTCTCGTCATGGAGGTTATGAAACCCTCGTGTTTTTTGTTGTTGTCCTAGGTTATGAAACCCACAACATTTGGATACTTAACCATCCCTTTATAAGAGTCAAACATCATGTCAATCTTTTATTCAATGAAACCCTCATGTTTTTTATTGTTTCCCCAGGTTATGTTATGCCCCTTCATTTTGACTTCAAACATCCCCATTTGGTTTATAAATGAGTTAAATCCCACAAAGCTACTATTAGAACTCACCCTTCCTCCTTGTTTTTCTTCAGATGACCATATCTCATTCCAGTCTCCCTCAATGCTCCACTTGTTTCCCCATTTTCTCTTTGCAACCTCCAAGTAGGTCCATTGTTCTTCCCTCACCCTTCCATCTGTACTAGCATCAACAAGAATCAACCACTATGAATCACTGTTTGCATCAGGTTTATATTCCACCTCAAAGCAAAAAGGGTTATTTAGAACCTAAACTAACTAAACTTCCTTACTCCATAACAACATCAACCCACCGCTTAACCCTATAGGATCAACTGCTGCCAACCTACCAACAAAACCAACTTTTTGTCTACTGTTCCAACAATATCAAAAAGTTTTCTAGTTCCAGTGAAGAAAACAAATGATGGGTGGTGGAGCCTAATGGCTTCCGAAATCTATAAAATTGTACAAGGCCCACCCAAACCTCTTCAGTTCCACAGTCTTCATTTATCACTTAGGGCCACTCAAGGCTAGCTACCACCACATGTTTGATTGAATGATTCTGTTTATTTGTTTCTTTGTTGCTCCCCTCCCCTGCATCAACAACTTATACTACATTCTCCATTGGTTGTCTGCCTCTTTTCATAGAGGCAGGATGGCTCTCAATCAGTTGCTCTTCTTGCTCTCTGTTAAGTCTCATTTCTTGACTTATGTTCTTTCTCCATTTCTTTGGTTATCCTTCTTTCTTCCCTGCTTTCAAGCTTTGGCTACCTTTACTCTATTCTAAATTAGCCCTTTCCCATCAGTCTCCTCAACCTCCATCTCACTATTCATCCCTACTAAATTGGTTTTCCCACTAGCCCCAGTCAATCCTGCAGCTCCAGGAACAATATAAGAAAGTGAGAGTTCCACAATAGATGATCCTTGATGTTCTTTTATTTGCTTGAAGATTCGATGTTTCCTCCCATAAGTTGCAGCAACTCAGGATTTGGTTCTTTAAAATGCCCTCCCAAAGCCTCCTTTCCACCTTCATCTTTGAAGTCTTTTTCCCTTATGTTGATGGTGTATGCTGATGAACAGGGCTTGGGCCTTCAAAGTTATTATTGAATTATTTTGGGAGCTTTGAGTTCTAAGTGGATTGTAGCTCTCATTCACCTTCAACCATTCACCATACTGGCCTTCTAACATGGAAGCATTCTCAATGTCTTCTAACCTTTTCTTGCAATCCCTATCTAGATGACCCGCCCATCCACAGTAATAACTCAAGTTAACTAACTTCTCATATTGAAAGGTAACTCCAATTACCTGATTATGGAATTTGATGCTTGTACCCCTGGGTAATGCGTCTAAAAGTCCAGAGTAAATAGGGGGCTGATATAATTTCCTCTTTATCCACTCGATTTCATGACCATTACATTCATAACCTTTTTAAAGATTCGTCCAATCTTTAAGCCTACCTCAGGGCTTAGCCAACTCAGCGAGATATTGTTGACTTGTACCCAGATGTTCAGTTCCTTGAAGCAGGCATGATGTTATGTAATCCCCTCCCCTACTCATGACGAATCGAATACTGGTTTTCGAAAATCCAATTTGTCCCTGATGCCACTTTATCCTCATCCGCTTTATTACCGAAAATGAATTGAAAAAAGTTTACTCCCAACTCTTTTATCTCTATCGGTTTCCTAACCTGCCAAATCAACCTCAAAATTCTTTTTAGCCCAAATTAGGCCCGCTTTTTTGTCGCCCACCACTTTCCCTAGTAGACCTCGATTGCACTCTTCTACGCTTGATCAAACATCCTCGTCCTCAATATCAACTACCTTCTCCTTTGATTTTGATAGAAACGTAATTTTTAGTCGACGCCCCAACCCTCCTCAAGGGCTTTTGTAAACCCCACTTCTTTTGTTTCCATCGAGCCACCCTAACCTTCCTCACAGCCCTAGACCTAAACTGAGATGCCCACACTCCAGCTGGAGAGAAATCTTGCCCTAATCCCCATATCGAAGTTCACCTTCACTCAAAAAGAATGAGGATTTCTCACAAAATAAAAATCCAGCTCTCACTGAGAAGAACGGCTCTGAAACGAGAGAATAAGTTGTCTATGCTTTACATATCCAACCACTCATTCATTAGTATTTTAGATGTTTTTTTGTTTATGTTTTAGGAGGATGTGTATTTTTTTTAATTGGTTTTGATTAATAATTAGAGAGAGAGAGAGAGAGAAAAAAAAAAAAAAANACAAATATTAACTACTTGTACAATACCCGTGTATTACACGAGTGATGAATTAAAAAGCTTTTGTAAAAAATATTAAATTTTTTTTAAACTAAAATAATTTAATTTTATATAAAACATTACTTTGAGTTTTAATTAAATTGTCAAATTATATTTTTTAATCATAATAATTAAACACTCGTACATTAAATGAAAATGTCCACCCGTGTTGAATTTTTTTAGTTATATCATATAAAAATGTCGATATTATATACTATTACATAGGTACAAAAATATATATCTTAAATAAATAGAAATAATATGGTGATATGTATATGTATAAGTGTAGAATATGTTTACTTAATATTGAACAAAATAGATTAATTTTTTTACTTAATTAGATATCTAATACATCAAGTGTCGTATCAGTCGTGTTTCACAGTTTTTTAACTTTATATGTAATTTTAGAATTTATATAAATAATTATTTATTTTTATTACATTGACAACATACCAATTAGATTTGAAATAAATATCATTTTTAAAAGAATACAATTTATAGTTTTATCTGATATAATTTAATTTAGTTTGATAAATAAATTTCTTACTGTTTTGTATATTATATATATATATATATATATAGGGTTGGGATCCGGTGAAAATGACTCTTAATGCGAGAAATAGGAATAAATCGTAGCCACTAGATCGGATGATCTAATGACTAAAAAAAACCAAAATTATACCTTCATTAAGGATGTATTGGTAATTACTATTACACATCACCATGCCACATCACCCACCCCACACACCTAACACATACAAATCACACGCACACACACACCTAACACACTCACACACACTCTGCACACACACCCACCAGACACACACTGTACACATTAATAACACACACTGTACACATTAATTACACACACTATACACAATACATTACCACACACACACACACTGTACATTAATCGCACACACACACACGCACATTCACACACATATACATACATACATACACGAAGCTCCTCCACTGTCGACCGCCGGTCTCCGCCGCCGCCGGCCGGTCTCCGCTGCTGTCACCGGCTGGCATCCTCGCCGCAACATACTGTGAGCACGCACAACCCCACACACACGCGCCGGCGCCACAACCAGCTCCGTCGCACCCGCCGCTGCCGTCCACCTTCAAGTTTTCTTCCGCCCCAACCGCCGCCTTTCTCCACCACCATCGTCCACCTACAAGTCGTCACCGTTTTCTTCCGCCGCTGCCGCCCCCTACATTTTTCGATTCCGCCCCTCACCCTCGTCACGACTCTCCACTTCAGGGGGACCGTCGCCAGTTTTCAGAGGTCGAGACGACATCTCTTCCACCACCACGCGCCGCCGGATTTGCCCCTCTCTGCGACTGTCGGCCGGCAGGGGCCACACCGGCGTCATCGGAGGGTCCGTCATGACCTTGGCTGAAGTCCGGTTTCCGAAAAAATGGATGAAATCGGACTGTAAATTTGGGTCTAATTTTTGGGCATGTATTTGAGAATTAGAGAGTTTCGAGGGTCTCATCAATTTAACTCTAGGGTCAAATCTGTAAATATAAAAAAATATTATTTTGAATATATTTTTTATACATATATAAATTATGTATTTTTCAACAAAAAAGAAGTGTATAAAATATTAATTAAAAATATTAAAATAATAAATATATTAATATACTATAAATAATAATTATTTCATTATTTATACTAATAAAAATAATAAAATATTATTAAGATAATATAAAATATTAAAATAGTATATGACACATTGCACTTTATGATGAAAAAATTGCACTTTTGGGCATTTGATATTGCACTTGAACATAACATATGTACCGACCGAAATGAATTGGAATATATATGTACATATATTTTTTTTGTAAAGTTTATATAGGTCGATTCAGTTGTTCTTTTTTACTATTCAGTTAATTATATATATTTTAATTATTTAGGTTAATTCAATGTATAATTATACACATAATCTATACATGATTTATCTGAGAAATTATAAATTAGCTAGTGCACTTTATATACATGTTACGTTGCACTTTATACGGTAATATGTTGCACCTTATAACACAACATGTTGCACCATATAAAATATTTCATAATATTTCATATATTTAATAATTATAAATACAAAATATCTTTATTAATTAAATAAATCTTTTGGTTAATGCAAAATAATTTTTATTAACATACACATTATTAAAAGTTTCTTCAAAATTGAAATGCACGTATCAACCTCGATTAACATCCACATTTTATATTTTGGTTCGATTTACTTATTTATAGTTTTACATTAAAAAACTCGATTATTTTGGTTTGATGTCAATTTTTTCTTTATTTTTTATTTTTTACATTGAAAAAATAATTGCACTTTGAATGTGCATTAGCGTCATACTGATTGCATGTTAGTGTCTTCTGAATTGCACTTTAACTATAGACAGATTGCACCTTAGTGATTATTAGATTGCACTATAGCAACTACACCCGACTGAATTAATTTTTTTTGTTCGAATGTTATGTCGAGTCGATTATATGTGTTTACTTTTAAAATTTTAGTTATTTCAGATCGATGTCTGTTTTATTATTTTATTTATTTAATTTTTGTTTAATAACCGAAATATATAAAAATACTATTTTTTATATTTTTTTATAAAAAATTATTATTTTTTTCGATCAAAATAAATAAAATGTGAGATAAAAATATTAAGGTGCAATTTACATAACAATAATGTGCAATTTTAATTATCCTAACGTGCAATGTGCATAACATTAATGTGCGAGTGTTTAATTTTTTATAAATTATAAAATTGACCCATATATTGAATTGTAGTATACTGAAGTTTATAAAATTGCAATTAAGTGCTTTAAACATATCAAATTTTCAAAAAACAAGCCACAAAATCTAAAAATGCAAAATTGATGTATGTGATCTGCCTTCTGCCGACAATGGCACGGCGGGGCTGTGGCGGCGGGCGAGGGCTGGCTCGGTATGGTGGTGGTTCTCGCCGGCGACCTGCAACTTCTCCGGTGAAGAGGTGACATGGCGGAGATGAAGTGTGCCGGCGAGGCGAGGACTCTGTGGTCGGATTGATGGCGGAGGCGATGAGGATGGAGGATGGCGGTGACCTGCGATTGGAGGATGATGGCGGACGGCGGATGGCGGAGGTGAGGCGAGAATGTTGTGGCCGGACGGATGAGGCGAAGCGGCGGACTGGTGGCTGAAGGAGGAAGCGAGGTGGAGGTTGGTGACTGTCGACTGGAGCACCTTCGCCGTGAGCTTTGCCGGACTTGACGGACGGATCGCTACAGCGGTCTGACGACGACGGCGACGTGGTCGGCGGACTCGTTGCAGTTGCGGTGGCGGTGGCATGCCGGAATCGGTGTGGCAGGCCGTGACCTGTGAGCTTCCGGCGGCGGGGGGAGAGAGAAGGGAAGATGGAAGAAGGGAAGATGGAACGGGAGAGATAAAAGAGAGGAGAGAGGTGATGCAATGAATATGGGTGGGGCCCACTGGTTTTGATGATGGGTCAAAATTACATATTTGCCCTAAATGGTTATATTTGATCCAATAATGTTCAAATATTTATAATTATGCCACTGCAATTTTGACTAATTTTAATTAGTTTGACTTCACCATGGCCATTAATGTTGTAGATCCAATGATCCAAATTCATTCTCATTTCTCGCATTAAGACTCATTCTCATATATATATATATATATATATATATATATAGTAAAATACAAATAGACTTCATAATATCAATTCAAATGCAACACATTAATTAAGATTTTTTTTTCTTGACAATATTAACCTTATTTAATGGATGTTATGGGAAACGATGGAGATGGAATATGAAGAGACACTGTGTATTAGATGGAGGGTTAAAAATGAAAAAATATGAACAAAATATCTAAAACGATAATTTTATTTTTTAATTAATTTTAATAAATAATTTTGTTATTATTATAAAGATAAACATAATTTATTTATTTTATATATACAGTATGGATGTCAAATCGAAGCTCACCAAAAAATGATTAATTTGATATATTATATATGTAAAACCGATAAAAAATACAAAATTATCAACTTTTAAAATATATTTTCAGTTCAATGGTTATAATAGGAAACGGCATTAAAATACAATTAATATAAATATTAATTATCAAAGTTTAACTCCAAAGTATGATTTTTTGCCAAATAGGATTTCGAAGCATGAGAATTTGCCACGTAAGCTCAACGCATTCTGAAATTATACATAGAGGGGATAACGAAATTTTCAATAAAAAATTCTACATATAATTGTTGTGATATATGTAAGACTTGTTTTAAAATATAGAATATTACAATTTTGTTGTGATTCCAGCTTATTAAGTTTTGTCACTGGAGTGTAATAGTTTAATATATAATGTATTAGTAATTAAAAATTTTGACCATAAGCAATTATAAAAATTGGCCAATCAAAAAAAGATAATGATATTGTTATATATAGGACCAATCGACATAGATATCGTGACGTGTAATTGAAAAATTTTCATAATCAATAACGATTTATTTTATCTTATTTTTGTATGATTGAATTTAAACTTTCTTTAATGCTTAGTATAATCAAAATGACTTCGTTCCAACATGTGAATGGGTAAAAGAGTACTAGTTTCAATACTAAGAAATATTATATTTTTTAAATTTAACAACTATTTATAGATTCTTATCAAATGTTTCATACAAAAAAAAAATATTGTATGGTTATCATACAGTATCATAATAACAAAAGGAAAAATACATAATATATTATATAAAAAGTTTAAAGAAAATTATAAATTTCACGCATGCATTTAGCTTAATGCATTTTTTAAAATTTTCAAACAAAAAAAAAATCAGAACAATATTAACTAAGAGAAAATTTTATGCTAAAAAATGCTATTATTGAGCAATATTTATTAAGGTATACATCCCTAAATATTTTAATTTGTAAGGTATTGGTGATTGAAAATTTTATCCACAGCTTGATGATTTAAAATTGACCAACCGAAAAAGATAAAAAGACTGTCATACGGAGAGAACTAGTAGACATATATACTATCGTGAAGATCGAAAATTTTCGTATGAATTAACTTTATTTAATAATTCTTCTTAACAATGTGAATAATAATTTCTTTTAATTTTTTTGTATGATTTGAGAATAAATTTTTATTTAAAATACTTAGTATAATCAAATTGACATCCCGTATAACTGCAAGTGCATGGATATGAGCACTAATACATATGAACCAGAACCATGGACAAAGGTTTTGTTCATAAATCAACTGACCTGAACCAACAATTAACCTGTCCAATTTCACCCGGTGACCACGCAGACGGAAACTTCACTTGTATTGGCCGAAGAGAATTGTAACAAAATAGTGATTGAATAGACGCAATAAGATAAGAATTGAAGGCACGTGCAGCCACAATAAAATAAAATAACCCAAAAAAAAAACATAAATATAGAAAACAGAGGTGGTCACGGTGAGAATCCAACTAGTCGATTGTATAAAGAGTTGTTTGCCAAGCTATCCCTGAACACGGGACAGTAAAGATGTGGTTTTGAGGAGTGAGTTGCCGTCTTAAATGTCATATCAAAAATTGGTGAACTCAGCTAACAGCCTATTAAGCATCTCACATTGAATAACATAACAGATTGTGTCCTTTAATTTGACTTCCTTTTCTGGTTTGTATTGATGAAAGACAAGTCCGTTCTAGAAAGTAAGTCTGTGAACACTACCCTTCACCTGGATTGTTGTACACAAGTGAGCATCACAAAGTTGAGCTAAACCCAGGGATTAATATTCTTCTTTCTTGTTCCGCTTCTTTTTGAGCTGGATGTGGAGCCAGCTTTCTGCCAACCAAAGACTCGTAATGTAATTTTTTTGTGGAAGAAAAAATGTATGATGTTTGCATGCACGTTTNTTTTCTGATATGAGTCTTACCGATTTAGATTTCTTGGTCTTCCCGCGAATTCTATTTTTTGGGGATTTTAACTTGTATATTCGGACCATCCAATGGTGAGTGGTGAACACCTAATTGTAACACCAAAATGGAAAAAGTTAATTGAAAAGCAAAACAGCAGCAAGAATCAGTACTCAGTAGTCTATCCACCAGATTTCATCACAATGAGGAAAAACGCATATGAAGCTTTAATGGAGAATTAATTAGGCTGGCTTCATAGACGACGAGTTTGTGACATCAACTTTACCTCTTCGAAGTGGGTGAGTTTGAAATACTTCTTCCCAATTTCAGTATGTCTAACCCTATCAAAGCCTTTTCCATCTGTCTCCACAAATCTGCAAGATAAAGCAAAGGCATATGATGACTTTCGAGAAGAAAAAAAAAAAACAAAAACAAAAGTTAATAGATACACAGGACAACTCGGCACCTGTAATATGAAAGTTTGTACATGAGGCAGTTAAGCATAGTTGGAGTTGCCTCGGAATCAATCCTGTACTGGCCATCTCTCTGTTCAACACAGATGAAATTCAAAAAATAATTCTCCATTTTTGTTCAGTTGAAATTAAAGGGACAACCAAGAGCTAAATATAGGCAGCAGGGCATCACTGAAATTAAAACCATCACTCGGCAAAGTGAGATCCATAGGACTCGACACATGTATTTCCCTTACTAGCAGCAACATAAAATCTAGGGACACCGAGACGTACGTGAAAATAGAGAATCTCTACAAGAATTGTTCGACTACTCAATATATAAGCTCAACAAATAAATGTGCTTCAAAAGTAGAACTAACGTCTACTTGAACAATAACAAAGCACAGATTCAGAACAATTTAACTTCCGAAACTACCATTTCATAGCGCATGATATCTCTCAGTAATAACTACCACATTCGGGTAAAGATATGGTTATATCTGCAGTCTTTCATACTTTACACCCATCAAGATGACTATACATACTTAGTCATTAGCCACATATTGTGAAGGTAAGCCTGATGGAAGTAAATGTTCCATACTAAGTATGAATGAATAGATTTGAAATATTTTAGTTTAAGTGGAAAAGGTTCAAAAAAGAAGGAACAGAAAAAATAACACAAGAAAGAAAAAATGAGGCTTAGGGGTTTCACTGAAAGGATAGATGTTTTAGTCAACAGATTGTCAAGCAATATCCTCAGGAAACTGAATGGTGAGAAATGGAATTAACACTTGAAAGCTAAAGCTACAGGTGATGACATAACCGAAGCAAGTAACAAACAAACTTCATCAAACCAAATATACTACTTATTAAAAGAATGACCATATCTTACCATCACATAGATTTGCTTGTTATAAAGCAATGAATTGACAATCCACCATTTTACAAGACAGAATAATAAATCAGAAAAGGATAGCAGTCCAGTAGTAACTACCTACCAAATAATCAGGTTCCTTGATGTGAGGAAATACACCCCCGCCTATCCGAACCATCCAGAGAAACTTGTTAATGTCATCACTTGGATACCCAACAAGCCCTAAAGTGAAGATGCAACTGTTAGGACAATATTCACATCAAGAAAACTCTTCCAAAGTCAGGAATTAAGAATTAACCTCCAAAAACAACTAGAACATATTTCACATCCAATGAGTTGAAAATATCCCAAGCTGCCTTCTCAGGGGAGGACATTGCTGTACCAACAGTAGCAATGTGTGTGTTGTTCCAGGTGTTATTGTCAACAATAACAGTGCGGTTTGCCATTGCAGTAGTTTGGTAACCATAGTCCCACCAAGATGCAACCTTGGAAAGATCAGAAGCAACAAGAACCAATAAGTTTTTGATTCGGATGTTTGCAGATAAAGTATAGCAGAAACATATTACAACTATGCTAATTGTGCAATCATTCCAAACCAGAAAATCAGCTTTTCGGACATATAGACAACAAAATATTGTCACATTTGGGAATGTGTGGACAAGCACATTTAATGAAGATAGAGTTTCGTGAGCACACTACCAGGCTTCATCAACACTTCCCATTCAATAAGGTATAATAGCTCGGGAAATAATGATATATTGAGGACTTTTTCCACTACACTGTGCTACCAAGATGTGGAATCATGTAACTTGCTTAACAACAATTTTTGCGGAAAAAAAGAATATAGTCAATCATTAATGAACACCACAAAAAACTATATTACTGTTATAAATAGCAAGATAGGAGTACCAGTGGTTATTATGCTAAGATAATACTCAACTCTACTATTACTAACTCAATGAGGGCATTTCAGGCAATTGCTAATGATAAAATAATTTAACAGTGTCATAAATTCGCAGATATTTACAATAATAAGAAATATTTAGCGAAAGGAAAAAGAAAATAGAAAGGGGGAAATTAGCTACTTACTTTATCGTCCACCTCCGTATTATGACTCAACCAAGAATATGCCTCTCGGAAATCATCAAAGACGTGAAGACCGTCACGAGAATGGGAAGTTAGCACAATGGATGGAGCAGAATAAGCCTCTGCAGCAGCCCACACACAATGGACCTACAACAACAATTTTCCTCAACTATCAAATGTGCATACAACCAGCATTAGATGGGCAACAATGTGATAGATACTACCACCAATTGGCAATCATAATTTATGTAAATGTATTCACAAACATTTAAAGGTGCTTCATATTATATAACCATGCGGAACTAGATTTAGTCAAAATGTCAAATTGCTAAATGGGCTGCCATTGAGCTTAAAACATAAAACCAACGGAAGCTATATCCAAACTGATGGTAATATATAGAGAAAACTTGTAGCAAATATATTCAGTGTCTTTAGTGAACAAGATCTTCAAAAGCACTAACTCTTCCGAATTCATATGTAATCGTGCGACGCGCGAAATTGCAAATTCATGCTTTTCAAGGATCCTAGACATGTTTACACTAACAAAATTCATGATGAACGAAAAGACATCTCATATCAATTCGACAATAAAAAAAAATTAGTCGAGAACAATCCAGTAAAACTTGCTCCTGTGTAGCACCAATGGGAAGTAATAGTGTCCAATTTCAGGCTAATCGAAAAAACAACATTCAATCAGGATCTTATCACATACCACATAAAAAGCACCCAGCATAACAAGTAAGAAAACGGCAAAGAGCGAAGTCTCCAATGGTAAGACCAGAAGCCTCCGTTCTATACGGGATACAAGTGAAACTTTCTCTACACTCTCCTTTTCCTTCTTTTTACTTTTTCTGCTAGACCGGTCCTTTAGTGGGTCCTCATTCTTCTCAGTCTTCACTGCATCATTTTGCGTATCATTGTTGGTATCCCCTGTCTTAAGGTGATCACAGACAAATTAAACCATAGTATATAAATCAGTTATATCAATTACACCAAGGATGGATTGTTTGCTTACATTGACATGGGGTTTTTGGACTGTATCAAGTAAGTGAAATTTAACTGATCTAGTAAAAACATCAAAAGCTTCTGAAAGAGCAATTCCAGACATTATACAAGCTGCTGGAGCAAGAACAAGCATCAGACGCACCTAAAACGTTTCGAAGGAGGAAAGTTAGTAAAGACTTAGGAGAAGAATAATAGGGAAACATGTGACTCGTGAGTTTCAAGAAAAAATCCCATACCATGACACCAGAAAAATATACTGATGTGACAATATAAAGAACCGCGAAAGAGCTTGCATCAGAAAGCGGCAAAAAGCAGGCCTGTCAGTTTCAAGGGCTATTATTATCAGTTTCAACAAGGACATTATTAATTATTAAAGCAACACATGAAGAATCGATACATGAAAGTTTGACAAGATTAATTCCACCTCCAAATATAATAAGAACTTACAACGATGCCAGCTGGAACAAGAAATGCCAAGACATTAATGTCCATAAAGTACGACGGCCATGTAGGCGGTTGATGTTCGCTAACACTGGCAATAATTGGTATGTACTTGCTCGCATATGTTCTGTTCTCATTTTCGTTTCGGAAAGAAAATACAAGGTGGAAAGAAAAATAAAGTATGTCAGCTGCTGCCATGAAAATAATTACAGATAGAACAACGAAGGAAGCTGATTGACTCAAGGGCTTCCATAGAGAATAAATCTAAATTAAATATATATTATCAAATTTACTATGAAACCTAAATCTAACAGGCCTTCGCCTTCCCCAAGCGCAAGCATCGATATTTCTTACGAAGTTGACTGTCTGCATTTGCAGATAAGCAGACACTAACTTCTTTAACGACATTCCAGTGTATGGCTTATATAAAAAAGAACTCGTGATAATTATGAATATATATGATAAACAGAGATCAGAAATCGACATGATAAATGTCATGATAAACAGACCAAATGCATTTTTCATGATTAAACTGGAAACAGAGCTCAAATATACAATAGGTGTGCCCAATGTGACACAAGCACAGGGATATGTTGTATCTAATAAATACTAATATTCTTCCAAGCTCATCATCAGCTGGATATCAATATTAACTGAAAATTGATTTTAACCTCAATGCATATATTACTCTGATATCAACTGAAAATTGATTTTAACCTCAATGCATATATTACTCAACTAGATTCAAAGGCCAACAATAAAGTAAATTGATGGCAATAAGCTTGTTACAGAATCATTCCCCGAACGTTTCACTACTCACTGTCGCTAAAATATAATATTTTACTAATAAGAGATGGATCGGGTACATGGAACAAAACTGACTCAGAGCCTTCAGACAAAAAGGCCACAAATTAAAGTTTTGCATCCTCATACATCAAGGAACATGTATCTTTAATTGTATGCAACGAGTTATCACATTGAGTACAAGGTAAGATAATCAGGAACTCACGGATCCAGCAAGCTCAGACTTCTTCCACTCCATCCTTTTGTTGGGCTGGAAGCTACCAATGCTACTAGTACAGCCAAAACAGCGAAGCAAACAATCCTGAATAGTAAAATAACTTATAAGCAAACAGAGAAATTTTATGTCAAACTCTAGCAACATAATTGTAAATGAAGCTTCAGATATAAACTATCTTCTACAATTACAATCCACATAAAAGACCCGTCACTCAATACAATAACAGTTGAGGAAGGCATTACTAAAATGAAAGCTGTATATATATATAGACACACACACACACCCTGTGATGTAACAGAAAATATACAAAAAAATACCAATTGCAGTTAAACCACTGATGCTTTCTCTCAATATCCATAAAATATTTTATGCAAGAGATTAAAGAAAAGGGAAGCTTACAGCCCAACAGATACAACAAGAGTAACTGCTACTTTGAACATTTGGGGTGAGAGTATTCCTTTGATGTAATAAATAAGAGCCACGACATGTATAATGATGAAGACCTGAGCATTATCATTGGAAAAAACACACTCAATGATATACAACAACTAAATCAAAGTCCATTGCTTAAAAGGAAAACAAACATCAAACCAAGTTAAACACATTTAACATGCATACTTGATATAAAAAAGTTTAATTTATTTTCCCAAATCCAACAGAGAAGCAGGCCATATGTAATCCTCATAAGGCTTCAGATTCAGGTTCACAAAGAAACATTAGCTGGAGAATCTATTCTGGAAAATCAAGATGACTTCGAAATTTTATATTGGAAACTCTTAGTAATATGACCAACTTTTCAAAACTGCAATTGGCGGTTTATAAAAAAGTTTCGACTTACCATTTTATTAATGTGGTACGAATGATAAGACAGTATGTGGCATTTGGTATTTAAAGCTGAGATAATCTCTGCAGAAGTTTCTAAACTAAGGGGCAAACAAGAAATTTCTACGGTTTCTATAATTTAGATATTTAATAAAGACATGTGCACTTCCATACCTCCCTAAAGGAAACATGTTATACAACCTATTTATAAATAAAGTCCAATAAAAATACAATTAACATTGAAAGAACCTAAATGAAGTCACAAATATTAGAAATATATAATTTAGCATGTTATGTCTTCTAATATCTAATTAGAAGTCACTAACGTGGTCATTATAGAGTGTTTGCTTTTTTTCTCTTTTTCTATCA
The DNA here is from genome assembly GCA_008636005.1 of Striga asiatica. Taxonomy (NCBI): domain Eukaryota; kingdom Viridiplantae; phylum Streptophyta; class Magnoliopsida; order Lamiales; family Orobanchaceae; genus Striga; species Striga asiatica. The sequence goes on from BKCP01003224.1 coordinate 700,528, forward strand.
CTATTGATATTTACCAACTAGATATTAGAAGCAGTACAAGAGTTTCAATGATATTACAAATAATAATCAAACTCTGAACTACTTCCCGAATTCAAAAAACCAACAAATATTGTAGCCAATATATAGATGAAAGACCTTCCAAAGTAGGCATACTCAAACAGATAACATGTCCACATCTAAAAACTATTAGGTTTGAAAGCATTCTACTAAGAAAGCAATAAATAAACTCATGACCTATGTCAGAATATCAAACCATTATCAAGAAAATAATGTAGCCAATACAAGAAGGTATCAGTTGACATAAATATTTTTTTATCATTTTGAAATGGCTATTACCATTTTCAAACTACTCACAAAAATGAGATCCTGCAACCTATTAATTTATAACTTCTTTCCAATAGAAATCAACATTTTCAATTTTTATCATTCAATCACTAGCATATATCACTTACCAATCACACTTTGATATTTTCATATGAGGCGCCAGTAGGCTCACTACCACTACCTATAAGTGTTAATCCAAATTAAAGTGATGAAAGTGGACCCCAGCCCTAAGAACTTCAAATTAACATATACATAAAAGCATACTTCAAAAATTAACCAACAAGGCAATCTCCAGTTTCACAAGAAATCGACAATATTCAAAATTCATTTTCAGCACTATAAACTCGACATTGGTCGTGGAAACTTTAGCCTTAAATCTCCAAATTCACAAGAAATCAACAAATGCTCAAAATTCATTTTCAGCACTATAAACTGGACATTGGGCATGGAAACATAAACTTACAAGAAATGATGCAAAATGCTCGGATGTCATGACAGCATTAAAACCTACAACAGGCACCAAAGCTGCTAACAATGTTCCCAAGACAACCTGCATTCCATTTCGTAATGGGGTAGTAACAGTTTAGTCTATGAACAGCACATATAAAGTAAATATCAAATGTAGGTAGACATACTCACCTACTTCATTTTAAAAATATAGACCAATCAAGCATATCAGTAAAGTGTATAGATAATTTATATTGTATCTCAAAGATTTATCAAATGCATAATCAACCGTGCAACTTCTAATTACCAATCACCTACTACAAGTGACAAACAATAGTGACATTAACAATGAGAGGGTGTTCCTCCAGCAGTTACATGCCCTTCCCACAAACTTTATTGCATTCTCTAAGTCCATGTTCTTTTACTTCCCCAACCAAGTGCTACTTTCAAGATTCACAATGCGTTTTTCTAGCACACAAAATCTCCATAAATTCTCCTCAATCACACTACTTCCAGAAACATTCTGAATCAATAAGCCAACAAACTTAAAGTGTAACCATGAAAAATCTCATAATTATCAATGTGATTCAGTTTATGAATTAGTGTATTAATCATATTCAACCTTCATGTCTGAGGCAAACATACAAATTGACAAAGCACATCAATTAAATTATTATACACTACGATACTTACAAGTGGAGCATAAGCAATGTAGAGCCTTGAAGAATAGCGACCAGTAAAAATGCACAGCAGAACATGCATCGGAATGAGATTTATAATAAATGTGTATCCTCCCCAAGAACAAACCTGAAAGATATATGAACAGGATGAACATCTCTATCGTTCATGAAACCAGGAGGAAGGAACATAAGTTAAGAGAAAGCAGGCAAGCAAACCTACCATGTAAAAATATGCTATTGCATTTAAAGTAGCATAAAAAAGCGATCCTGTGTTCAGAGTCTGTAGTCAATGGAAGAACCATTAGTAATCCGAGCATTACAGAATTTCAAGCCCATCATTAAGAATGAAGAGATTCAGCATTAAACACATCAAAATTCACCTTTATATAGAGATAAAAAGTTAAAATCAAAGCAAATATAGCCACAGCTTCATTGTCATAACTGCCTGCCACAGATCGAGAGATATATGATGGCACCTGTGCAACAAGAAAAGTACATATGAATACTTGCATTGAACACCACGAATATATGAAAGTTCATTGCAAGATCAAATCAAATAATTCTAGCAAACAATATGCAGCGTAAGACATTAACTTTTTTCAACACATCTTCACCCACAACATGCAACATCACGTCACACCTTTGAAGAATTCGAAGAAGAAAGGAACGGATTTCATGTACTAACAACTGAAGAAAGATGGTAAAGAAAATCATACCATGGCTAAAAGAGCGGCAGCAGTCAACCCAGCACCAGCACCTTTGACTTCCTACATAGCAGACTTCATTTTTAATATCTAGAAAACAAGAACTCTTGTGCAAGTCTTAGCCTGGATGTCAACCATAAGAATGATCGGTTAAGTCATTTATTAGTCAAAAGAACCTTTGTCAGAAGGTATGTTGCCCATGAAGCAAATGCGGAAAAGATAGGAGCTGTAAAGACACAAACAGTTTCCACGGACAGGGGAATATTCAAGGAGTTAAATATCCTGCAAATAAATTTGAAAAATCACAATCAGTGATGACTACAAGAATGTAAACTAAGTGACAGCAGATTTTTTAATCTTTGCTCTATCGAACTCTTGAACTACATAACTTTTCTCTTCTTTCTTTTTTTTTTAAGCAAATGAACCACTACACAATGATTAGATCCTAAAATGGTAATAAACGAACAGTTATTGTCAATACTGCTACTTAAAACCAAAATGTGCAATACACACCTCCATAAAGTACCCGCAGTTAAGGTAAGTCCAGGGTAAACAGTTCCCCCAATAACGCGTCCAAGAGGATACCTTAAAGAAATAAAGAATTGCCTTACTTTGATATTAATCATAGTTGAACAGGAAAATACCCGTTCCAATCAAACAAGAATTATGTGCTTTCAGTAACAGACATTACCAAGTTCGGTCATCAAACCAATTCCAGAAATCATATACTCCACTTTTCGTAAGATACTGCAATCAACAAAATTAATGTCAACGTCCTTTTTCATCAATACAGATCCAGCCACAAGAGAGCACAGAAAAGGGAGTTATTTGCACATACAGACTAACAGGGAAGCAAAAAATTAAGAAATCAGACTGAACTGAAACTCATCAATTCAATGACCAGGTTAACAGTAACAATGCAATATACATTGTTGGTGAGTTAGAAATAACCAGTCAACATTTTTGGGACATCGGACAATGGGAACAAAGATTTCAAGGAATTAGAATCATCCAATCAGTCAGGTCCCTAAAAATTGGATTTTTTTCTTAGGACTTTCAAAAATCATGATTCATTGTAGCATCTTAGCACATGAATATCAAACTTTCACATATTCAGCTGAGCAACAAAGTTTTGATGAGGTGACCCTTCTCGTAAAACTTTCATACATGATTCTCTAGAAAAAATAACCTAACTTTCTAGCACGAACTTGTGTTCAGACAGAGAGAATTCTCATACATCCACCACACAACAACCAGACGTACCTGAGTCACTCTATAATTGAAATAAGGATCGAACTCGTGAATCACACTCTCGTACTTGATAACCTATCCAACAAAGAGTTGAAAACCAAACAATCGAATATATAATTAGTCATCGCCTATACTCAAAATCCCAGGCAAAACATTCAAACAACATCGAGCTGCATTTAAATGGAATGTTCAACAGATCGACGGAAAGTATATATCTGAACGAATAGAGATGCTGAATACAGAGAGCAAGGAGACAAAGAGTGAAGGGTTTTACAGAAAATAGACGGATCGTGAAAGCGAGAGCGCCGATTAGCAACAGAATGAAAAAGGAGAGCACATTTCCGAAAGCGTGGCGGAGAGTCGTCGGCTTTAAGGTCTCCGGCTCCGCCATTGACTCCAGCAATTCAGTCCTGTTACACTGTAAAAGTGGAAAATTTCACAAAACAACTAACGTACTCCGAGTGTGAGAATAAGAACGACTGAAGGCGGGTTTTGTGGCAGTAGACATCAGCAGAAGACTCCGTTGGGTAGGTAAAAGTATACTTAATAGACGTATATGCCCTTTGCAAAAGTACTTTTCTCTGTTTTTCAAGGTAAAATTCAAAGTAAAATTGATTGCGATTGGATAGTGCGAATGGGAAAGCAACGTGGCGTATTTTCATTTGCTCGTCTTACATGGAGATATTCTGACCCTAGATAAACATTTGGAGTAACTTTTGTTCATGGACAATACATATAACAATAATGCTATAGAGTGAGAAATTTTTTACAACTCAAATGACAACTGCATACGTGGAAGTTATTAATGTATAAAGTAAATCGCTATTCACCGCTCCTCAATTATTACGTACCGTCGCTCTTTTTACTATTTTGTTCTTAACATAAAACTCTCTGACTTCTCTCTACTCTCTCTATCTCTCTACATTCTTGATTTTCAACGAGCCATTTGAGCTTCAAAAAAATTCTGAAAAAAAGTCGAAAAAATCTTACGGACTGGGCAAAGTATTCTTTAGTAGGAAGGTTTTTTTTATTTTTTTTCCTTTTTAATATTTTATTTTAAAAAAATAATAATTTTGGAGCCGTCTTCCGGTCGGGAATACCGGACGCGATTGGGCCGTCCGGACTGTGATTGCGGACAGCCCAAAGGGCGACCGGTCGCCTTTACCGATCACCCACCGAAGGCGCCGGCATCTGCTGGCCGGACGCCGCCCCATCTCCTCGAGTTCCGGGGCCGGACGGACCGAAAACGCCCGGCCCCGCCAGCCGGTCATGAGTCGGCCGAAATTTTTTTTTTATTAATTATAATAATAATTATTATAATTTTTAATTATTATAATTTATAATTATTATAATTTAAAACAAATAAAATATTATATTAACACATACAAAATTATATTAATTAATTTATTCGATAAAAAAATTATTAATTATCATAATAACAATAAATTACTAAATATTATAAAATTAATTAATGACTATTATAATAGTTATTACAATAATTATTAAATTTAAAATTATAACTAATTATTATAATTAATTTAAATTTTATTATAATTAATTTAATTAATTCTTATCATTAATTTAAAATTCGACTTAAAAATGTTAATTAAAAGATATATTAAAAAATATATATATTAATAATTAGTTGTATTAAAAAAATTATATAACTATTTTGAAAGCAATATATTAAAAAATCATAGCGCCCGACCCTAGTACACTTGGCATAAACCAAGGTGTGAAAGATGGGCTCCGGGAGGTGGGCAGCGGAAAGCTCAACGTAAAGCACCTGATCGGTATCACGGAGGACCCGACAAGTGTAATCACGTGAGTGAAAGAACCAGATCTTATGCAAAATATTACCCACGCCCGAATGAAAGCCAAGGCGACGCGAGTAGTAGTCAAAAGAAGGGGTGCGAATCATCGGCTCAATAAAGCCAACAAAATCGAGTCTGTGGTCACGAATGAGAGAATGGAGGTGAGAGAGAGTAGCTCTATTCGCCAGGTCACGGCCATTCCAAGTAATGGATTTGATAGACATGTCAACGGTCGCAAGACCCACCGGACATAGTCCGCCTGTGGCGAGGCTGGGTCGGGCCACCTAAAGAATGAATGTGGCGAAAGGATCCAATAGCAGGGGAGACAGTCCGTCGCGTCGTGCGCTGCGTGGCTCTGGTCCTCGTAGACTGCCTGCCTCGGTAGGTGCTCGTGGCCTGCGTGTTGTCTGGCTGGGCAGTCTGACCAAGAGCGGCACTAGAGGGTTGCCCCATCTCCGGGGCTGTCTCCTGCCTGTCATAGTGCACAAAGGCACTAGATGCGAAGCTCTCGCACGAGACGTCATGCTGGGCGCGGTTAAGACCGCATGCCTGCTCGGGGATGGGGGAAAAAGAGGATCCAGCCGGCGGGGCAGTCCTGTGCTCGCCGCCAGAGGGAGGGTGAGGGCTGGCTATATGCTCAACCGAGCTCCTAATATCAAGAGAGAGAGGAGGGACCGTCTCATCCCTTTTCGGGGGAGCCGTGACGGCACTGGCCCTCAAATTTAGAGAGCGGTCTGGACTAGATGCACGTACGGTCAAAGGAGCAGCGTCGCGTGCACTGTCATTAGATAAATGGATGGGCTCACCCCTGGTCGAGGCATCCGGCTGGTCCATATCGTCGACAAGGAGGTCGTCGTCGTCAAGAAGCATGAGGTCAGTAATCCTAGGTGGGCCACTAGTGGAGGGTGCGCCCTCATTCTCTGCATGTGGGGAGAGAATAGCGAAGTACGAGTGGTTGGCCTTGAAGGCCGACTGAAGGGTCTGTCTGGGAAGAAAGCCCGTGGACTTGGGCTTTGGTCCAACTATGGCCAACTGCTTAGGCTGGTTAGGATGAGCGTCCTTCCCAGTTTGGGCAGTGGCGTCGATCAGAGCCTTGCTCTTATCCTTAGACCCCTTCGGGGTCTCGGGCGCACGGAGAGGGCTTTTGCCCTTTCCCTTGGGTTCCCTCCTGCCTTTGGAGGGCCCTGGCTGAGCCGCGCGATGACGCTGCGGAAGAGTGGGCCGTGGCTTATTGCCACTCGTGTAGCAATCAGCCGCAATGTGGCCCACATGACTGCACAAAGTGCAGAACGCGGGGATCTTCTCATAGATCACCCGCTGAACAAAGGTCTCCGAGCCCTGTTCAATTTCAATCTCACGGACGGGTTCAGCTCTAAGATTTATCTCGACGCAGAATCACACCACGTTAGCCCTCGTCTGAAGGGCCGTCGGGGCGTCAATACGAATCGGTTGTCCAATACACTTAGCAAGCGTAGTGATGGCAGCACGATCGTAAAGGTGGGACGGGGACAACAGGCGTCTCCGTCTTCGGGTTAAACCCGACATAATATTTGAACACCCTAGCTGGGCATCCACACAAATGAATCGAGGTCTTAAGCCAGACCTCGTTATAGTCCTTCTGGGAGGTGGAAAGACACAAGGAGGTGGTTAAAATTGTACCACTTAGATGATACTCTACCCTTAAACCCCAGTTTGCCTAATCCAGCAGATATATCTCGGGGGGCAGGGATAGCATATGAAAACTTAAAGACCAGGGTGTTAGCTAGTTTACCTGCAAGAGTGACAGATTCGACTTCAGTGTATTGGGCCTTCACCTTGTTTCCCTCCGAGCGGATGATGGTTCCGCAAGCATGTTCGTATCCCCCGTCAAAGGCGAAGTCCTTGGGTGTCAGAGAGGGCGGCGCCCGGCCCGCCCTCTCTCCTCCCCGTAATGGCTTCTCGAAAAGAAAGCGGGCCAGTGGAGGTGCTCGTCGGAGATGGCCCTATCGGGGAAGGTCTGGAGAAATGAGCCGTCGACACGGTGTTTGGGCCCACAACCACAACACCGTCTTCTCGCATATACATGATGTCCGGTTCAGAATTTCCGGCCGCAGGGGTGGCAGCTCCGGCGAGATGGTTGGACGGAGGAGGTGTGCTTGGGAGGGGACCAGGAATTCCGGCAAATGGCGCACGAATGTTCCCGGAAGTGTTGCCGGCGGTTTTGGAATTTTTGGTGATGTCGCCGGTGATGTTGCCGGCGCCGGCGCTGGTGCCGGCGGATGGATGCTCGGCGGCTGTCGGCTGTGAGATGTCGGTAGCGGGCTTTGAGATGTCGGGTATGGTCTGATTGGTGGCGGGCTGTGGAGGTGACTGAATGGCGGGCTGAGTGTGTTAAGAGATTGTGGAAGTGGGCTTGAAATGGCATGGACGATGGGCTGTGATATGGGAGGAGAGAAGTTGGTCTGAGCGGGCCCAAAATGAGAAGGTTGATTGGTGGGCTGAAGTTGGGGCTTGGATGAATCTGAATTGGGCCTAGGAAAGTGGGATAAGGTTTGGCCCATTATGCTAACTGAATTAAGAGGTAGTGTCCCGACAACAATCGGGTCTTCAACCCCTAATTGGCCATTGAAATAATGAGCTGAGGGCAAATGAGGATGACCAGTCAACGAGGCGGCGGTGTTCCTCATCTCCGGAGAGATGAATTGCAGTGATGGCTGAGGTAACCCGATCGCGACCGGTGCCTCTTCGATATCTAAGTTACGATTTTGATAATCTAGTTTCGGTACAGAGGAACACGGCGGCTGTGTCGTGCCACCTCCTGCTTGTGCCGACGAGGGACCCTGAGTCTTATTTTTAGTTGCGACGGAAATGTTTTGTTGGGACACCGCGAGGAAGCCGCTGAGCTGCGAATTTTTTTCTGCTAGATTTTTCCCATTTTTTTCATTTTTTCCGTTTCCTTGATACTGGAAGTCGGGCTAGACTGGATACCAGACTTCGGTTGCTGGATGTCGAGGCCTTCGGCTATCTCGCCCTCTTCCAACATATTTTTTTCTCCTCCTACCATTGGTGAGGATTTGCTTTTTGCGAGAAAAATCGAAAAGGCCTCTCGGATTTCTGGCTGTGAAATGAAAAGTTCCAGCTGCGGGTTATGACTGGACTGAGCAACTGGAATGTGGGCTGTGAAATTAGCTGTAGGGGCCATGTATGGCCAAAAAACATAAAATAAAATAGAGGACTGATAGGAGAAAGAAAACCGGATGAAGAAAATGAAACAAAAAAAAGAAGTAACCTCGGCGGCCGGGGTTGGGNTAGTCTGAAAGTCAAAAACAAAAACAAAAGAAAACAAGAAAAAAAAACCGAAAAATGAAAAAGAAACAAAAAACTACATAATAAAACCTAGCCTTTTGTGGCTAGGTTGGTTGTCTTTTGTTGCTAGGTTAGTTCTTTCTTGCTGCTAGGTTAGTTGTCTTTTGTTGCTAGGTTAGTTCTTTCTTGCTGCTAGGTTAGTTGTCTGATGCTGCTAGGTTAGTTCTCTGTAGTTGCTAAGTTAGTAGTTGCTAGGTTATTTCTCTGTAGTTGCTAGGTTAGTAGTAGCTAGTTTAGTTGTCTGTAGTTTGCTAGGTTAGTTCTCTTTAGTTGCTAAGAGTTGGTTCCATTTTAAGAGGTGGTCCCATTTGATCCGCCCCCTATATATATACATATATATATATATATATATATGTATATACTAGTATTCATCCTGTGCACATGCATAAGGAAAATTAAAAATATATATATTATATGATGTATACAATATTTAAATTATTATAAAGATAATAGATGTATTACATTATAAATTTTGACTACATGCAAATTTATAATGTAAATATAAATTATTTAACTTATGTATGAATCTTTATATTGATGCCATAAATTTTAATGGACAATATAATTTTGTAATTTAGAGGGACCATACAATTAATTAGTCAGGAAAGTATTATAATTATTTTTATTATTGTTATAGCAATTATTTATGTGATTTTAAGGTGTTTAATTATGATACTCATGCCAATTAACTAATATTAGATAAAAATCGCTTAAAAAAAACAAAAAAATTGTTAAAACGAACGTTTACCGTAAAACTGAAAATTCTAAAATTTAAATCCTTTACTCACGGGTTTTCTTTCAATTTAATGAACATATTGCTTCTTAGGATCTAATATAATTATCTTGAAATATTCTACATTTACGGAACCACATTCGGACTTAAACCGAACGGTTAATCAAAATATACTCAATTTCGATTATTCGTCATCTTATATTAATTTATCCCATCTTATAAATCCATTTATAAAAATAAACTTACCGGAATTAACTAATTACTGAACTGACTCGATTAATGAATAAAATCGAACCGAGAATACTTTCGACTTAAAGTCGAATTTTTAACTGAATAACTTAATAACTGGCTCGGAACTAGGAACGAGCATTATTAATAAAAGTAATTAGTTCATACTTAGAATAATTACTTTTATTAGTTACTGAATGAGATATATATATATATATATATATATATATATATATCAGAACTCGAAATCTGGAAAACGAGTGCGAATATCAATTCCTCACTTCCCAGTGGCATTTAACTCTATGTGGCGATTCCATTTTATACTTACGAGGAAATATCTCAATTCCTCAGCCAATGAACCTTCTGGTCCAAAACTTCTATCGGCTCATTGTGCAAAAGCACATACTCTGGATCGCACACATACTCACGTAACTTGGTTACGTAAAACTTTATGCACACTGGACAACTTTAGAGAAGAATTTATATAAAATACTTATCTGACTGCCTATGCGATACATTGCATACGATTTACCCACTACTCGGGGCCTTTCGGGTGCGGAACATCTATATGCATTGTACCTTAATGTCGATGTCACTTGTAATCATTAACAAGTCACATCTCCATTCTATACTTGCTTCTCTTTCGAGAAACCTTTTTAATCAATATTACTATTGATATTTACTTCAACTTCTCTGACTTAACTATAGTCGGGAATTTCGTTGAACTTCTGTTCTGATGTGGAATAACTTGACCATTCTCTGGTCATACCACAAGTCCAACCGTTAAGGTAAACTTTATTTACCTTTAATGATTCAACTGTCATAATATTGTCGCAACATCTCACTTATTGCCGACATCTCACATCTGATTTCGACTGCATTAAATGCATACTGGCTGTGCATCTTCTGACATTCGGTATAATTTAATCATACTCGAAAACTTATCTCATACTCATCTTTCTTCTATAAACCAACTTGGTGATCCTTCAATCTTCTTTAGCAATGGTCCAAATCACCAATGGATTTAGCACTGCTAAAAATCCGAAAATTCTATTCCTTTCTCCCTCTTAATATCATAAAGAGAATTTATCGAGCTCGAATAGAAAGGTTGAGAGTACTTATGCTCAATAATATCCCAAATGATATAAGATGGTTGATTGAAGCAAATGTTCGTGTATCTGGCGAGTATCCCAATGCATATAAATATCTGTCAGGTATGGGTAAAAGCACTTTTGCCAAGAAACGTAGGGGAAAAAGAATAGGCGGCTGCTATAAATGTGCTCGCTGGAACTGTGACACTCGCTGTACTTCTTTAGGCTTTGTGTCAAATAATCGAGAAGATAAAATAACTTTTATCAAGAATGGCTTGAGTAAGGAATCTCTGGATCAAACTATTCAGCAGATTCTTAATAACATTCTAGTGGATATGTGCATCGAGAACTGACGTCTTTATGGCTTCTGCTCAAACATGAAAAAAAACTCTATAGTTTGAAAAATATTATTTTCACTGATAATGTTTGTCAACACTGTTCTTGATAGTACCGATGTACTGTATATAGATCTTATTGCTTCTGACAGATAAGAGTCATTTAAAACTCAACTGCTTTCTTGTCAGGACTTTTCTTCTTTAAAAGGCAAATCTATCTTCTTAGCCAAGTATCTCTCAAAATAAATGGCTACTGCCGAGTCTTCTCAAGGTATCAAACTTCTTCAACCAATCAAAACTGTGTGTATTCTTGGTGGTTCTAAATTTGTAAACGTTCCTCACAACATCTATGTTGTAAGCCAACTGGTGAAAGAGTTGGGAAAACATAAAATCAACATACTTTATGGAGGAACTAGTATCTATTTCTTTAACAACCTCTTAATGGCTGCTAAATGCTTTGATCTCCAGGTGAGGAGTATCCTTTCTTTTTATCTCACTTCATCAAAGTTGTCAAAGATTCTGCTACTTTGATGATAACTCTTTTAATTTATGAATGTTTGATGTCTATGATATCTGGTTGTGATGCTTTCATCGTTCTTCCTGGTGGATATGCAACTTTAATGACTACTTTTACCCTTGCTACTTGGGCAGAAATGAAATTTCATACCAAACCTATTGGTCTGTTAAATTTCATTAACTTTTTCCACCACTTGCTTGGATTTCTAGATGAAGGAGTGTATCAAACTTTTATATCTCCTTTCCAAAGAGAAATATTCAAGTATGCTGACACCTCCTCTGAACTTATCAAGAAGCTTCAAAACAGCATCTCAACAGTTCAAGATTCTGCGGAAACTCCAGGATTCAAACGCAAGCGAGCATTTGATCCTTTAGATCTATCTTTGTGAAACTACAGCCATGATGGGTGGCAGAGTTATGGAGTTTTGTGCTCTAGAGACGCACCCTCCCTTTATGCAATATAACTTTGTACTAGTTGAGAATTCCTTTATGCTTATCTGTATCTCCTTTTTCTGATATTTCTATACTAGCTTTTTAGAAATAAGGAAATTCTCAACAGTGTGCTCGAATCTTTGTCTTGCTTTCGACTTTCAATGATATTAGAATTTCCATCTATCAAGTAGATTGATTGTGCAAAATATACTCTTCTCTTATATACTTGATTCACACATCAATACTACTTGTTTCTGGACTGAGATAACTTCTTGATTTAGTCAAGATTCTATGCTTCTTAAACTTTACTCAGTTGTGGTCTTGAAACTTTGCCTTGCGGCATTCTAAAACCACTAACTATTTGACTTGAACAGTATAACCATTAATAAATAGCTATACTAAACTTTAAGGAAATTGTTAATTTTCCCAAACCACCTAGCTTGTGCTAGAGTTCCGGTTAATCTATCTTTTCTTGCTTCTTCTCGCCATTTCTTACTTATGGCTTTAAACTCATCATTTATCTTTGGGGACAAATACATTCTCCAAAGAGATAAAAACATATTAGTCTTTACTTTATTAAAAAGACTATCTTTAACTTTCACATGTCCAGATTACTCTTGTTGAACTTAAAAAATTCTTCCGAGAAGTTTAAATAATTATCTCGGTATCTGGAATGTAATACATATTAACTGATATCTTTTAAGATTCGATTTTTAAGTCTTCAGGTAAACTCGGACTAATAACCCTTATTTCAGGCTTCCATAATTTACCCGGCTAAGTGACTATTATATGTCGATACCTTAAACTTATACTCATTGATTTCTGAGAAGTACTTTGTATAGTTGTACTGTTACTAACAAGTACTAATACAAAATAACTTATAACTTAATCTCGAACTTTGCCAATTTTTAGCTTATGATATCTAACTGATAAGATATCAAAACTTCTGTCTTATAAAGATTGACTATTTTCTGAAACTTTATTTCTACGGTTCAGTTTCAAGCCTACAGGATCTTATCCGGCTTTTGGTTCTTATTTCAAACCCCCATGATTTACCCGTACTTTTTGGCTATTATATACTGAAATACCGTTACTTCTAATACTTAGCTCAAATACATAATCAACCTTTATAGTCAGATCTTAACTCAAATCTTAATCTGATGGCTTAACTTAGAATGTTCGAGTCTCTTTCTTGGTCTAGTTAACCTGATAAATTAGATTTCAAACTTTAATACTTGAACATATAGACTGATTTCTAGAGTTTGGATATCTGAATTCTTATTGAGCATAGACTTAGTAAATTTGAGTATATTTAAAAACTTTTATAAAAACTTTTAACAACACTTACCTGGTAGTCGGCGAGGTGTGAGCGTGGTGTGGTCGGGTTTTCTTGAAATTGTTTTCTGAAACTTAAACTTTTAGAATACAAAGCACTTACTCTAGCTCTGATACCACCTGTAACACCCCGCTTATCAGAGTAAATTTTTTGCAACTTTTACTTTGAAAATACTTATAAATCTTTCGAAATCTTTTGCGACTAACTCGGAATGCTACTAAAACTCATCTTTTCTGAAAATCCGTTTATCTTTAATGTAACACCCCGTCTACTATAACTTTGACTCACGAAAATCTGGGTAAAATTTTCGCGGTTATTTTCGAAATATATTGCAACTGTTTTCGAAAAACGTTTAAACTTACTAACTTGCGGGATGCTACTTACTTACTAACTTACTTCTCTTTTTCTGATACTTATGCTCGTGCCCAAATCAACATATAAAATCCGAATGGGGAAAATACGGATGAGGGAAAATTAAACGTGCATACATACTAGGTCTGGGTTGGCAGTGCGGAAGCGTAAAATAAAGTATAGTACAGTCTGAAATTATTTATACATGCCAACATAACATAAACATAAACAAATGTCCAGCTGACGCGGACACCACCACACCACCATGCTCGGCTCACGCTCCAGGCTGCACTCCATCACCTAAAAAGATAATAGTGGGGGCGTGAGTACTCATCCACTGTACTCCGCAAGAACCAGCACTGAATAAACAGCACGTATAATCGAATATCATAAACTCAGCATATACATAAATAAAATGGTGCTATACTGGTGCGGACTACCGGTAATGGCCGGTTCTCAGGTGATCACGTTCTGGGGGTCGCCTCCCCAGAAACCCAGGATGACTCTACTGGGAGTCAAAACTGTACTGGGCGAGTGACTCTACTGGGAGTCAACATAAACTGGACCACGAACGGTTAAACTGGACCGTTCGGGTGAAAACTGTATATCTACATACATACCTCATAAATGGTACAAGATTATAGGCAATGTAATACCCAGTGCAGGGCCCCCACCTGGTAATACTGAAAATCTGGCAAGTGCTTGAAAAACTGTAGTAGCTGTCGGAGGCTCGACTCTCCTCAAGTACATGAACATATAAGCAAATAAATGCTAAGTATGCTGCTCGAAATGTTTAATTATATGCTAAAATGCTCGAACTTATCTACGCGATTAAACTGGACTGGCTCGGAAAAATACTAAAGTTTCGTAACTAGACTCGGACCGGAAGTCACGAATCAAAACTGACTCGAACCGTCGGTCGAACCGGCCGGTTCGCTGACTGGCCGGACCGCCGGTTCGGCTGGACCGGGCGGTCGGGCGCTGGATCGGCTGGACCAGCCTCGGCCCCGTGCCGGGCCAGCTGGTGCCGATAGACTAGGGATTTCCCTACTTGGAGTGCAAGAAAAGATCACTTAGGATCCTTTAGTTATTTGGTTTCCTTATTCCTTATGATATCTAGATTGTTTAGGACTTTAATATTTTATTGCTTTAATTAGTGATATAGTTTCCTTAGGACTTTATTTACTTCCAAGCATTAGGAGTTCTTCTTAGACTAGGACTAGACTTAGTTTGGCATCTATAAATATGCCCCATTGTCATTCGAAAATATCATGCAGAAATTAATAAAAAAGTCGAACCTTGTGTTCAAATTTTTGTGTTAGATTTCTTTTGAGATTTAGTGCAAAACCCTTGTTACGAGAAGGGCGTCCCACCGCATTGCTCGAGCAAGACGAGTTTGGCAAGGACATCCGTCCGAGCTGTCTCACCTATCGCGAGAAGATAAGGAGATAACCTCCGAGTCGTCCGCAACCCTCCCCGAAGATCGAGTTCACGCAACATCCGAGGCAAGGTCACGAGTCGGGAACACGCGATCCCTCATCATACTGCTGGCACGCTGTCGCGGGCACTGGTGCTGCGGGTACCTCTCGCATGCTGGCGCGGGCATGGACTGGCGCGGGGCCGGGTACTGCCGCGCTGTGTGCGCGGCCAGTGACCAAGGTCGGCCCTTGCCGGACCTCCGGCGACTTTTTCGGGTGACATGCAACTCCTATCAACTTGGCATGATCAAATAGACACAAATATCACATAAAACACTAGTGGACCCTGGGTCCACATGCATGATACTCGGGAGGGCCTAAATGGCACGTACGAGCAATTTAACCTCCGAACAAATATTCTTAACTTATAAAACTACTCAGGGCCGAGTGTTCCACATCAAAAATGATGACTATAAGGGCTAATGCATGTGTCATATCTTGCATGTACAATACTAAGGCTCGAGAGCCCAAAAACGAACATTTTCATGAACAATATGGCCAAGGCAATGAACTCTAATCATGCTCAAACTTTAACAACCATCAATGACATAATATTTAAGGGTGATTTAACTAACAAATTCGGCTTAGGCATGCTTGCTACTAAAATTTCATTTTTAAGGCCATTAACTTAATAAATTCGGAACTCACATTTAAACACATGCATGGCTCGGTTTTTCCTCATGAAAAATCTTAAAATAATTTTGGGAAGAAGTTGCCTCGGACTAACCTTCACCAAAATGCAAAAACGAAAGCTAGGGCTTGCTAGTGCCTTGCTCAGGGCCTTAGGGCTTATGGCTATGCTCGGAGTGAAAATGGTCGAGCCAATGAACTCCAAAAGACTTATAAAATTCTAAGAAACACTTAGAAAATGATAAGCCCTGGAAGAAATCGCTTGGAACTCGAGATAGCTGGTCCTCCTCCTTCCCCGGGCTCTCTCGCGCGCGTGTGGTGGCAAGGTGGTGCTATCGGCCTTCTCCCTCAAAATCTGAATATGATTAAGTGTTTGGAGTGTCAAGAGTTCATAATGGCTGAAGAATGACCATTATAAAGGCTGAGGGGTGGAGGTTCCCATGGCTGGTCATAGAGGGGACAATATAAGTGGGAAAATGCACTCCATGGCATGGGAAAATGGGGCCAAGGTCTTGGGCATGAATTGACCTGACTTGGCACGATTTTCGGTGGCCAAATGAGTGGAGAATCTCAGCATTATGGGCAGAGACAAGGTCTGGACAGACTGGTGGCACATGGGGGACAAGAATTCCACTACTACATTAAAATAATATTATGTCCATCACTCCACTTTGCATGCTAATTGAGCTGACTTCCCTTAATCATCATTAGGGCCACCTTAGCTCAAGTTAATCCTTATTAAGTCTCCTAAACACGCAAGTCTTGGGTCATGAAAGAATTGGGCCGGAATTTTAAGAAATGGGCTCAAAATATTGGACTGCCACGCTGCCAGCGCTGGGCCTGGGCGCTGGCCCTGGGCGCGGCCTGCTGGGCTGGCAGGAGGGGCCTGGCGCGAGAGGGCTTGGGCGCGGGGTCTGCTGGGCTGCGCGCGGGAAATGACTTGGGGTGAAAGAAATGCTGGTCCTTAGGTGGATTTTGGACTTAGAAAAATTCCCAAACATTGGTTAAGGCTTTGACCAAGTCTTGGACAAGGCTAGGGTGAGTCTAGGCTCGGAGTGGGCGCGCAAGGCCATGCTCACGGACCTCGGGCGAGGGGCTCGGTATTTGGCTAAGGCTCGAGAATAAAATGTCCAAGGCTCAACTTTGATATTCCCATACACTTAGAAATTATTCTAAGTATAAAAATATCAATACTTGGCTATGCTCGGAAACGACTAAAGAAAGGACTCGGAACCAAACTACGGTTCGAACCAAATAAATTCTCGAGTCGACATGCTATAATTTAACAACCCAAATTAATGGATTGATCTTGACTTATACTTGAGATAGAATTATTCCAAAGAATAATTTTTCATATTTGAGCATTTAGTATAAATAATATAACTCGGGAAATTCTGAAAATTACGGATTTCACTTATAGTCGAGCAGTGAAACCGTTCTTAATATTATTACTGATTTAGGGCTTTACAACCTATCCTCCTTAAAATATTTCCGTCTTCGGAAATACAAAACTAAGGTACTAGGCCAGAACATCCTACTACAAAACTATATACATAAGAACATAAATAAAAGTACACAAGGTACAACAACTGATGTGACTCAAAACTCGAAATCTGGATATCGAGCTCTAATCTCGGCCTCTCTCTCCCAAGTGGCTTCCGACTCGTCGTGGCGACTCCTGCGAACTTTGACGAGCTCTATATCTCTGTCCTCAGCCGACGGACCTTTCGGTCCAGAACTGCTACCGGCCGCTCATCATATGTCAGGTTCTGCCCGACCTCTAGCCCGTCAAAGTTCACTATGTGGCTCGGATCGTACACGTACTTTCTCATCATCGACACATGGAAGACGTTGTGTACACCCGAGAGCTCTGGGGGTAACGCAGATGGTAGGCTGTTACGCCAACTCGTTCGAGAATCTCGAATGGCCCTATGAATCGGGGCTGCAGCTTCCCCCTCTTCCCAAAACGTACAACGCCCTTCATCGGCGTGACTTTCAGGAACACCTTGTCTCCCTGCTCGAACTCAAGCTCCCTTCTATGCTTGTTAGCGTAGGCCTTCTGTCAGCTCTGAGCCTCTCTCAGCCTCACTCGGATCTCGGCGACCTTCTGTATCGTGTCCTCGATCAACTTGGGACCGAGAAACCTATTTCTCGCCGACTTCATCCCAATAAAAGGGTGAGCGGCACTTGCGACCGTATAAAGCTTCGAACGGCGCCATCTTGATCGACGAGTGATAGTTGTTGTTGTAGGCAAACTCCACAGTGGGTAATAACTTTTCCCATGAACCACCTCGCTCTAGGACACAAGCTCGGAGCATGTCCTCAAGTGTCTGGATGGTCCGTTCCGACTGCCCGTCGGTCTGTGGGTGATAAGCGGAGCTAAACTTTAACTTCGTCCCCATGGACTCGTTCAGACTCTCCCAGAAATGGCCAGTAAATAGAGGATCATGATCTGATACAATCTCGGCAGGAACGCCGTGAAGTCGAACGATTCCACGAAGGTACGTCTCGGCTAGCTGCTCCATGGACATGTCCATCCTGACGGGCATAAAGTGGGCCGACTTCGTCAGCTGGTCCATTGCAACCCATACTGCACCGTGATGCTCGGGCAACATTGGTAATCCCGTGACAAAGTCCATGGTCAGCTTCTCCCACTTCCACTGCGGGATCTCTAAAGGCTGTAAGAGTCCTGGTGGAACCTTGTGCTCGGCCTTCACTTGCTGGCAAATCAAGCACTTCTCGACAAACTCGGCAACGTCTCGCTTCATCTCTTTCCAACAAAACGACCCTTTCAGGTCGTGGTACATCTTGGTGCTACCGGGGTGCGCCAAGTATGGAGCACTGTGCGGCTCTGTCAAGATCTCCTTCTTCAGGGCCTCGACGTTTGGCACCACAATTCTTCCCTTGTACTCCAAAGCACCATCTGTGCCTCGGTAAAAGCCCTCTACTCCTACGGTATGAATCTTTGCCCCCATCGAGCGAACGAACTCGTCGAAGGCTTAATCCCGCCGGATCCTGTCTTGTAGAGTGGGCCACACTCTCCTAGCTCGAATACCTCTCACAACTGGCAACTTAGGAGGTGATTCGACCACTTCTAGCTGCATCCGAGCAAACTCATGAATCAACTGACGCTGTTGAGTGATCATACAGGTCAGCTCGCCCTTTCCCTTCCGGCTGAGGGCGTCGACAATTACGTTCGCCTTACTCGGATGATAGTTGATGGTACAGTCATAATCTTTCACCAGCTCTAACCATCGCCTTTGACGCATGTTGAGCTCTTTCTGGGTGAAGATATACTGTAAGCTCTTGTGGTCGGTATAAATCTCACATCTGCCGCCGTACAGATAATGCCTCCAAATCTTCAGGGCGTGAACCACTGCTGCCAACTCAAGGTCATGAGTCGGGTATTTCTCCTCGTGCGGCTTTAGCTGTCGAGAAGCATAAGCCACAACCCTGCCTTCTTGCATCAGTATGCAGCCTAGACCCAGCTTCGAGGCATCACTGTAAATAGTGAAACTCTGAGTGGGATCCGGTATAGTCAACATAGGTGCCGTCGTAAGCCTTCCTTTGAGCTCTTGGAGGCTCGCCTCACAACGGTCACTGTAATGCCCTATTTATTTGTGGTTTATTTGAAGTATTATTATTATTATTATTATTATTATTATTATTATTATTATTATTATTATTGTGATATATTAGTTATTGCTTGCCAATTTGAATGTCTAAATATTATATGTCTAATTGCCATTTGTATATTTTGATTAATAATATTAGTATTTTAAAATCAATGTACGTATTTAATTTATATTGAAATGGGATATCATATGACTAAAGAACAGACCGGCCCATCACGTTGGACAAACCGGCATAAGTTGGGAGAAAACCGCGTGGGTTGAAGGATGATCGACCAAAGCAGAAGAGATCGAGCAGAATGGCAGGGTTGGTCGAGGATCGACCTAGCGAGGGGAAGCTCGATCATATCGAGCACGTAGCAGGAAGGAGGCAGTCGAGAGCGTGACCTGAACGTGAGTAAGCGCGTGGATGATATCCAGGGATCCCAACGGCCCACGCAAAGGAATATTTCTCCTCAGCTCAAAAGGGGACACATGGCGAGAACCTAGTGGTGCAGAGTAATAGTGGCAATAACCACCTCTGGCGTCCCTGACATTTCTGACAATACACGTACTGCGCGTGTACGGACGGGCAGCGCGGGCAGGACAGCTCACCAAATATCCGGGCAGCTCTTAGGGCAGGTATCTCACTCCTATATATAGAGGAGTGGGTCTTTTCTTAGGGTTTACGATTTATCCATTCTTTACTTTGGAAAATTGAACAAACATATACTGAGTTAAGCATCGGAGGCTCTTCACCGGAAAACCCCTCCGGTGTGAGAGTTCTGTGCAGGAGCGCGGCGTTCTATCGGCGAGGAAGAAGGATGTAAACCGATTTCAAGCCGGTTGGAGTGTTTTGCGTTACCATTTGGCGCCGTCTGTGGGACTTTCGTTCGAAAAGTGGTGTGCTGAGATTTTTGAAGCTTGGTAGCTATGGCGGACGGAATTCCTAGGAGAGATTTACAGGCATCGTTCGATGAGGCGTGGACGATGACGAGGCCGTTCGGAGATGGCCCACCTCCGGGCTTCTCTGGACCCTTGCGTACACCGGTGGCTCCGACGCCTGTTCCCCAAGGTGTAGAAGTCACGTCGGTGCAACCAGAGGCTGATGTGGGCTCAAATCGGGCCCAGGAGACCCGCACAGCTCACGGCGCGGCGGCCCCAACGCCGCCGCAACCAGATCTGGCCGCGACGCTGCAGCGAGGAGTGGCGGTACAAGGAGCGGTACCGCCGCCGATGGAGGAACAACGTCCCGGCCAGTAGGTGGTGATGACGAGGTAGGAGATGCAGCAGATGGTGGCGAACGCGGCGGCACAGGCGGTTCAGCAGGTCACTCAAAGTCTTTAGCGAGTGGCCGTGAGGCCAACGATGGTGGATGAGGACGTGTCGAGCTATGGAGGAGATGGGGGCCTAAGAGATCGTGAGATGGAGAGGCTCGCGGAGCAGGTGAGGCAGTTGCAGGCTAAGATGGACGGTCGACCTGAAAGACGTGCTCGAGGACATCCGTTCTCGAGGGATATATTGGCTGCACCATTGCCTGCGAATTTCAGAGATATGAGTTTGATGTTCGATGGGATCACTGACCCGTCAAGGCATGTGAGGGCGTTTGAAAATTTGGCTGTGTTGCATGGTTGCTCTGACTCGGTTAGCTGCAGGGCATTCTTGTCGACCTTGAGGGGAGGCGCACTCGATTGGTTTCAGCAACTCCCTAATGGATCGATCAAGGACTTTGATGATTTCGCGGAAAAGCTGATGGCCCAGTATGCGAGTGCGGTGGCACAGGAAAAGACGTATCTGACGTTGATGGCTATGAGGCAAGGGGAGAAGGAATCATTGCGTAAGTATGTCGCGCGATACAATCAAACTTGTTTGGAGATCCCCACGGCCTCGGACGAGGTGAAGGCTGGAGGGTTGATACGGAGTTTGCGAGCGGGGCCTTGTCGTACATCTTTAGCTAAAACCCCTGCTCGTACGTATGATGATGTGCTAAAAAGGTGTAAGAAGTACATTAATTTGGAGGAAACGGAGGCTGAGTTTGCTAAGTTGGAAGAGTTGGCTAAGCCTGAGCCAAAGAAGGGGAGGGTAAGCTCGCCTCGAAGAGTATCACCGGGTCGAAGGTCGCCCAGAAGAGAGGGGCGTGGCAGAACTGATCGAGGGCGAGAAGACAGGTGGAAGGATCGACCAGTACTGGGGGGAAAGAGGTTCCAACACTTTACGCCCCTTAATGCGCGGATGGGCGAGGTGTTGGTGGCCATTGAGAGGAAGATAGGGGACAGGGATGTGACGTGGCCGAAGTCGAGGCGTGAGGGGCCGACACAGCCCAGGTCGAACAAGTATTGCCGTTTTCATAAAGATTATGGGCACAAAACGGAGGAGTGCAGACACCTCAAGGATGAGATCGAGCGCCTGATCAGGGCAGGATATCTGAAGGAGTTCGTGTGCGAAGGGAAGGCGAAGGGGAAGGATAAAGGAAAGTGTCGAGAGGATTCGGTGGAGCGGAGTGATCGAGACGATGATGAGGAAGGTGATCCTCGAGATGGAAGGGGTGATCGAGGAGTCAAGAGGAGACGAGGGAGTCAAGATCGAGGAGGCTAGGGAGATCTGGGCCCGGTGAAGAGAGGAACGATTTACATGATCTCGGGGGGACCAACAGATGGGGACTCGAACAATGCAAGGAAGGGTCATGTTCGAGCAATGAAGAGGAAGAGAGAGGAGGTGGGGATCACTGCTCGAATGCCGGAGATAAGTTTTCGGGCGGAAGATGCAGAGGGAGTAGTGTTGCCCCACAATGATGCGCTGGTGATAACGGCGGAAGTGGCGGGTTTCGACGTAAAGAGGGTGTTTATCGATACGGGGAGTTCGGTTGATGTGATGTTTTATGATTGTTTTGTGCAGATAAACAAGGAGCTCAATCTTGACCTGAAGCCGGTGACCACAGCCTTATATGGATTCAACGGAGGCGAGGTGATGCCGATGGGAGAGGTAAGCCTCTCTGTTGCCTTAGGGCAAGGGGTGACAAGGAAGGTGCGAATGGTAAGGTTTGTGGTCGTTGGAGCGGAATCCTCGTACAACATTATCATGGGAAGGACTAGCTTAAATGCTTTCCAGGCGGTCGTGTCGACGTACCACATGACGATCAAATATCCGGTGGGGGAAAACGTTGGTGAGGTCACAGGAGATCAGCTTACCTCGAGGAGTTGCTACCAGACCACGGTGAGCAATAATAAGCAGCTCTCGAGGAAGCGAGCGAAGCTGGAGGAGGAAGTACCGAGCCGACCTGGGGGCTCGAGGTCGAAAGAAGAGAAGGAGAGAGCGGACAAGGGGAAAGAAAAGGTGGAGATGCAGCCAGGAGGAGAGATTGAGGAGGTCCAGATGGTAGAAGGGCGCGAAGAGAGGAAATTTCGGATAGGTAAGGAGATGGAGGAACCCATAAGATCGAAGTTGATTGCGTTAATCAGAGAGTTCGCGGATGTTTTTGCGTATACGGCTGAGGAGTTGACAGGGATAAAGGCGGAGGTGATAGAACACTGTTTGAACATCGACTTAACGGTGAGACCAGTGAAACAAAAAAGACGACACCATGGCGCGGAGATGGATAAGGTGATCGAGCAAGAGGTGGAGAAGTTGCTGAAGGCGGGCCATGTTAAAGAGATCCAGTTCCCTGAATGGTTGTCGAACACGGTGATGGTGTCTAAGTCTGGGGGGAAGTGGAGGATGTGTATTGATTTCCGTGACTTAAACAAGGCGTGTCCGAAAGATTTATACCCATTGCCTAGGATTGACCAGTTGGTCGATTCTACCGCAGGTTGTGAATTACTTAGCCTTATGGATGCATCCCAGGGGTATCACCAAATCCCTTTGGCTCGAGAGGATAGGAAGAGGGTGAGTTTTGTAACGAGCAGGGGCACCTATTGTTATGTGGGGATGCCTTTTGGTTTAAAGAATGCAGGGGCAACGTATCAGCGATTGGTCGACAAGATCTTCAAGGAGCAGCTGGGGAGGAATATGGAGGTGTATATCGATGATATGTTGGTGAAGAGTAGGGTGGAAGCTGATCACGTGTATGACCTAAAGGAGACGTTCTAAACGTTGCGGAGGTATGGCATGACTTGAACCCCGCTAAGTGTTCTTTTGGGGTGAAGTCGGGGAAGTTCCTGGGGTACATGGTGACGAAGAGAGGGATCGAGGTCAACCCCGAAAAGGTGAAAGCGGTGATCGAGATGAAGCCACCTACCAAAGTGAAGGAGGTGCAAATTCTGACGGGTAGGATAGCGGGTTTGAGTTGCTTCATATCCAAGGTGGCGGAAAAGAGTGGGCCCTTGTTCCGAACGTTGAGAAAGAGCTCAAAACGGACGGAGGAGGCCCAGAAGGCATTCGAGGAGCTACAAAAGGCGTTGGCTAACTTGCCTCTATTGGCTAAACCAGTTCCGGGGGAGGACCTAGTGTTGTATGTATCTATCGGAGAACTGGCGGTAAGCTCGGTTTTGTTGAGGGAGGAAGGCGCAGTACAATTTCCAATTTATTACGTGAGTAAAATAATGCAAGGGGCGGAAAGGAGATATTCGAAGATCGAGAAGTGTGCTCTAGCGGTGGTGGTAACAGTGAGGAAGTTGCGGCCGTACTTTTTGGGACATAAGGTGAAGGTGAGAACGAATATGCCATTGGGAGAGACGTTAGGTCGACCTTCGGTGTCAGGTCAACTAGTCAAATGGGCAGTCGAGTTGAGCGAGTACACGATAGCATATGAGCCGAAGAGGGCGATAAAGGCGCAGGCGTTGGCGGATTTTATACAAGAGGGTACGAAGGGGGAAGAAGAAGAAGAAGGTGTTTGGCAAATGTTTGCTAACGGTTCGGTGTCGAGAGCGGGAGGAGGCTTGGGCATTGTTCTAATCTCGCCCAAAGGAGACAACTTGGAGTTTGCAGTCAAAGTCGAGCATAAAGTATCAAACAATGAGGCAGAGTATGAGGCGGTTGTTAAAGGGATGCAGCTGGCCATAACAGGTGGAGCTCGAAAAATTCAAGTATATTCTGATTCTCAGTTGGTGGTGGGCCAGTTTCAGGAGGACTTTGAGGTAAAGGAGGAGAGAATGCAGCGGTACATCGAGGAAATGAAGAAGTTGAGGGAGGAGTTTAACTCGTTCGAATTAGTGCAGATACCCCGAGGTGAGAATGGTCGAGCAGATCTGCTATCCAAAATCGCGCAGAGTCTTGTCGACTGTAAGAGCAGAGGCGTCACTTTGCTGCACATGGAAAGAAGTGCGGTCGAGCATGAGGTAGCGGAGATAGAAGAGGTCGATGATTGGAGAACTTTGATACTGAAGGAGTTGAGAGAAGGAGGGGCGAAGGTGTTAAGAAGGTTTTTCGAGCATAATGGAGTGTTGTATAAGAGGTCGTATGCCGAACCTCACCTGAGATGTGTGACGCGAGAAGAGGGGCGATACGTATTGAGGGAGACCCATGAAGGATGTTGTAGTGATCACAGTAAGGCGGGGTCTTTGGTAGCGAAGATACTGCGAGCATGATATTTTTGGCCGACCATGAAGGAGGACGCGAAGGTGATGGTGAGGAAGTGTTTACAATGCCAGAAACATGGACTGCTTATTCACCAACCTGCCGAAACGATGACGACGATGAGTTCCCCTATTCCATTCGCGCAGTGGGGTGTCGACCTGGTGGGGCCGATGCCTCAAGGAACGGGGCAAAGGAAATTTTTAATAGTGGCAGTGGACTATTTCACAAAGTGGGTGGAGGCTGAGCCGCTGGCAAAAATCACGGAAGAGAAAGTCATACAATTTTTATATAACAATATTTGCTGCAGGTTTGGTGTTCCAAAGGTGTTGGTGTCCGACAATGGAACGCAATTTAATGGCAAGCGGATTCGAGCATGGTGTGAAGACATGAGAATCGAACAACATTTTGCGTCAGTCGCTCATCCGCAGGCCAATGGACAAGTCGAGGTAACCAACAGGATCATATTGAACGGTCTAAAGACAAGGCTGGAGAAGGCGTCGGGTGCATGGGTCGACGAGCTCACTTCAGTACTTTGGGCCTACCGAACGACACTAAGATCGACCACCGGGGAAACACCATTCAGCTTGGTATACGGCATGGAGGCATTGCTCCCAATTGAAGGCGAGATCCAGTCACAAAGATCGAGCACGTATAATCTGGAACAAAATGAAAACCTGATGATGGCAGCCCTGGACACGATTGAAGAACTTCAAGAGCAAGCCTCGATCAGAGTCAAGGCGTACAAGCAGAGGATGCGGGCAGCGCATGATAGGAATGTAAAAATGAGGAGATTCCAGGTGGGCGACCTAGTGTGGAAAAGGGTGGACGTGTTGAAGCACGTGGGTAAGCTCGAACCCAATTGGGAAGGACCATACTTGGTCGAGAAGGTTCATGCGGGAGGTGCATACTCACTCAAGGATGCCGAAGGACGATCACTCCCCAGGTCATGGAATGTGGCTAACTTGAAGAAATATTATGTTTAAAATTTTTGTCTTTTATCTTTCTTTCTCTTGTCGGAAACTTTCCACAATAGAATGATGTACTGAAATTCCCAATTGGAATTAATGAAATTTCTGTTTAACTTTTAGCGCTGTGCCTAATTGATTGTTTTAATTTCATTGCATATATATGGTGGCCTATGTTGAATGATTGGTCGAAGAAAAAATCCATCATGATTAAGGCCGAGAGGCTGGATGGTCGCATGTATCGACCACTCCTTTGAGGGTGGACATGTGCTCGAAGACAAAAAATCCATCATGACTAAGGCCGAGAGGCTGGATGGTCGCATGTATCGAACACTCCTTTGAGGGTGGACATGTGCTTGAGGACAAAAAACCCATCATGACTAAGGCCGAGAGGCTGGATGGTCGCATGTATCGACCACTCCTTTGAGGGTGGACATGTGCTCGAAGACAAAAAATTCATCACGATTAAGGCCGAGAGGCTGGATGGTCGCATGTATCGACCACTCCTTCGAGGGTGGACATGCGCTCGAGGATAAACAAACCTATAAACGACTAAGGCCGAGAGGCTGCATGGTCGCTTGTCGGGAGGTGTTTATGACTGTTAAAATTCATTATTAGATCACGTTTAGTCAGGCGGATGAATGGCGTGGCGTACTAAATTGATGAGAATAACATCAACGAATGGAGCTAATGCAGACTTGGTAACGGAAACATTAAACGAAATAAAGCATTGACAGGCAAATAGAGAGAAATAGTGAAACTACAACGACATTCATTTAACAATACGGAGTACAGTGTTCAAACACGATTCAAATTACAAGCTTATAACGTTTGGGTCAACATCGGCATTAGGGCCAGTCGAGGCTGGCTCATGTGATGGCTCGGGCTGCTGCTCCGTAAGTTCAGCCGGGTGACTTGAGCCAGAGGTTGAGCCAGCTCCGTCAGTAGATTGAGCCTGACGAGCAGGAGGAGGAATGTAGCCAGCAGGGAGCTTGAAGGTACGTCTCAGCAGGTCGTCCTGCTCCACGACGTGCTCGAACAGACCGGACCACCAGTCATGGTCATCGGGCAAGTCGAGGGCACTTTCATAGCCGACAGGAGCCTTGGGCATAGCATCCCATATGGCCTCCATGTTAAACTCCACAAACCCGTCCTCAGCGACTTGGATCCCCGCTTGCTGCATTATGGCCCCAAAGCAATGGGTGCCATAGTCCTGCACATCCTTCAAATATTATGGCGACTGCTTGAATGCAGAAACCACTTGTTCGCGATAAGCTTGTAGGAGGCGTCGACCAGCTGTGGTATGGAAGACCATCCGTCGAGCCCGAATGGCAGCCTCGTCAACCAACGGCTTAGCCCTTTGCTCGAAGGCAATGTTTTCGCGCGCTCGCGCTGGCTTCTCCTCCTCGAGCGCAGTCTCGAGAGCCTTCGTGGAGGCTAGGAGGGCCTCCTTCTCTGCTCGCTCCGCTGCGAGGGCCTCCTCGAACGACTTCAAAGCCCCCTCGAGCGTATCCTTCTCATCAGAGAGGGCCTTGTTGCGGGCAGCCGAATCCTTCAACCTATCGTGGAGATCGTTTGCCTTGGCCATAGTCTCTTGCAGCTGAGTGCCAAGGCGAAGATTGCTCTGCTCGAGGGCCGAGATAGATCGACCAGGGCTCGCCAGGGTCTGCTCGATTAAGGGCGCGAGCTCGACCATTCCCTACAGGGGCACGTAATAGAAAGTATTGGCATACTAGACAAGCGAAAGACAAGGAATGAAAATGGACAGGCATGGAGAAACAGTAAGCTACCTGAGTCAGCCATGTTGGGTTCGCTAGTACCGTACGGGCTTTAAGCAGCGGAATTTAAAATTTTTCAAAATAAGTATTTATCTAATAAATACAACACCCGTACATACTAATTGCGAATTAAATGATCGTCATCTTTAAAACATGTATCATATACAAATTTTGATTTGTTATACTAAAGTAAATACAAATACAAAGTATTTACCGAATGTCTTGAACTCCTTCAACGACGATGTGGATTGTGGGAATCGGTTCCCGGTTTGATAACTTCAACGGATTGAGGTTACTCACTTTAGGAATCCAAGTGTCTTCCCTCTAAACGTATCCACCCTATGAAACCCGGTTCCGACGACTTTCCTTCGCTAGTAGGAATGTCTCGGTTTTCTTGTATAGGAATATGTATGAATTTTATTTTGAGAAATTTCAAGAACTCTTTCTTGATGTTTATGAAGAACTATTCTTCTTTCTAACACTTAGAAATTTTAGGAATGAATTCACCTTAAATGCAAAACCATTTTGCATCTATTTATACTATTAATTTTAGCATAAAATAATCATCATTTAGTAATATTTAAATAAAATCAGATTTTATTTCAATAATATTTACTAACTATTGACTTTGAAAATAATAAATAATGTTAAGTGGTTCAAACCACCTTTAACCACCATTTTATTATAATCATATTTATTATTTTAATCCTTAAATCATATTTAAAGATAATAGAATAATAAATCTTGAGAATCTTTTCAAGACTTTATTATTATATTCATTTTCCCAATTTTCATCCATATTATAATAATCATATTATTATTATTTTGGTTTGGAAATTTAAAATCCAATTTTAAATTCCAACATATTAATTTAGTAATTACCTTAATTACTAAAGTAATATCCAAAATGTAATTAATCAATCTTATTGATTAATATATTCCTTTTAATTGACATCTAATCAAATTAGATTATGTCAATTAATTCTAACTCTTTAGAAATACAATTTTCACCTTTGTTCATAATAGGTGTGACCTTTTAGGTTCACCTTAATACTAGTAGTGGGTTTACAACTCTTTGTAATTTGAGTTAATCACATTAACTCTTATTCATGAATTAACCCTTTAATTCAAGAACCCACATATCATGGGAACACCTAGCAAGTAGCATGAATCTAGTATTAAGTGAATAGCGAGTAAACCTATTCCGATTACAACTCCATACATGTAAAATCCTTTCGACATCTAATTTCCCGATTAAGTCTTGGGTATGATTTTGTCGAAACCCAAATTGACTTAATAACTATGATTCTATTTCAAGTTTATTAACCCTGTTATGAATCACTATTCATCTCTGCCTTGGCCAAGGACTTTGGATTAATAACTATGAAACACATAGGAAATTCACTTATCTTCATAAGTGTCGAATCCTTTATTGGCCACTAACAAACTTCCATACATATTAACATAATACCCAACTTATCCCTTTAAACGATAGTGCTAGCTACCAAAAAGATAAATCAAAGTAGAATGTAATATGCACAAAGTTACCATTGTGCCTCAAGTCTTAGGATTAGTCATGTACTATTGTAACATGAAAATTCTTATTCGACTGAATAAATTCTTCATTAAGAATTTTCATACGGTCATGTTCAGTGAACTTGTTCTCTAACAAGCACCCACATAAATGTACTTACGTCTTACGCTAATGTTGATGGAATGCAACATTCTTGTCCAACAAGCATACAAACTATGTGCAAGTCTTTTATGGATTATTCGATATCCCATCTCGAAACATCCATCGACTTGGAACTGTATTTAAGATCACGGCTTTCAAGGTATGTTCCATGATCACCATCTCTATGCGCAACCATACCTTATAACCATAAGTGATCTAGGGATTTTATCTTAAGTGCAATTATAAGATAAATGCTTTCTCTTAAGATAAAGAAATGCCTTATTCATAATATAATTCCAATAGACTGTATTTACAAGTAGAATACGTCCAATTAGATTGGAACGCCGGGTACCCTACTCTAACAATCTCCCACTTGCCCTAGTTCCAATCACTCATGTATCTAAGACCCATCTTCTCAAGATGTCCTTCGAACACTTTCTGTGATAAGGGTTTAGTTAAGGGGTCTGCTATATTTTCTGCTGAGTCGACTCGCTCCATCACGACATCGCCTCTACCAATGATTTCTCTAATCAAATGGTATCGCCTCATAATGTGTTTGGATTTTTGATGAGATCTTGGCTCCTTTGCTTGCGCAATAGCCCCATTGTTATCACAATAAATCATTATTGGATCAACAACGGATGGTACTACACCCAACCCTTGGATAAAGTTCCTTATCCAAACAGCTTCTTTTGCAGCATCAGATGCAGCAATATATTCAGCCTCTGTCGTAGAGTCAGCAATTGTTTCTTGTTTGGAACTTTTCCAACTAACTGCTGCTCCATTCAGAGTAAATAAGTATCCAGACATGGATTTATAGTCGTCTTTATCGGACTGAAAACCAGAATCAGTAAAGCCTTCTAGTTTCAGTTCTCCATTGCCGTATACCATAAAGATATCCTTAGTCCTTCGTAAGTACTTAAGAATCATCTTAACGGCTTTCCAGTGTTCTTCACCTGGATTAGACTGATATCTGCTCGTTACACTAAGTGCATGAGCCACATCAGGTCTTGTACATAACATTGCATACATAATGCTACCAATAGCTGATGCATAAGGTATATGACTCATCCGTTCTCTTTCTTCAGGTGTCTTTGGAGACATCGTCTTAGAAAGAGAAATCCCATGACTCATTGGAATATATCCTCGTTTGGATTCTTCCATGCTAAACCGTTGTAGCACCTTATTTATGTACGTCGACTGGGATAGTCCGATCATCCGTTTAAATCTATCCCTATAGATTTTTATCCCTAGGATAAAGGATGCTTCTCCCAAGTCTTTCATGGAAAACTGTTTTGACAACCATGTCCTAGTTGACTGCAACATCCCTACATCATTCCCAATGAGTAGGATGTCATCAACATATAGAACAACAAATGTAACTGCACTCCCACTAACCTTCTTATAAACACATGGTTCATCCGGATTCTTATGAAAATCAAACGTTTTGATCGTTTCATCAAACCGAATATTCCAACTCCTCGAAGCTTGTTTAAGTCCATAAATAGACCTTTGAAGTTTACAAACCATTTGTTCACTCCCATTGGATATGAAACCTTGCGGTTGTTTCATATAAATGTCTTCCTTAATATTTCCATTAAGAAAAGCAGTTTTCACATCCATTTGCCATATCTCGTAGTCATAATACGCAGCTATGGCTAGCAATATCCGAATAGATTTAAGCATTGCTACTGGTGAAAAAGTTTCCTCATAATCAACACCTTGTTTTTGAGTATAACCTTTAGCAACCAGTCTTGCTTTAAAAGTATTTACTTCTCCATCTACACCACGTTTTCGCTTGTAAACCCATTTACAACCTATGGGTACAATACCCTGTGGTGGATCAACCAAAGTCCATACTTTGTTTGAATACATGGAATCTATTTCGGATTGCATAGCTTCTTGCCATTTATCTGAGTCAATGTCCAACATTGCCTCATCATAGCTTATTGGATCATTATCCAAAAGGAATCCCTCTTCATTGTCTTTTGACAATAGGTATAGCCTTTCAGGCGCCCTAGAAACCCTTTCGGATCTCCGAAGAGGTTGTGTTTTAGATGGTCCAGTCTCTACTGGTATGTTTTCCGTGGTACTTAGTGGAATTTGTGGTTGTTCTTCATTAAGTTCTATGACTCCGCTATTCTTTGAGATAAAATCTTTCTCTAAGAATACAGCATTCCTCGAAACAAACACCTTTTGTTCAGAGGGATCATAGAAATAGTATCCAATAGACTCTCTAGGATACCCCACAAATTTACATAAGATGGATCTCATATCCAACTTACCTCCCACTAACTGCTTTACATAAGCAGTACAACCCCATACTCGTAAATATTTGTATGAGGGTGATTTACCACACCATATCTCATAAGGTGTGCTGGGTACAGCTTTACTTGGCACTCTATTCAAAATATATGCTGCTGTTTCTAAGGCATAGCCCCAGAATGAAAGAGGTAGATCAGTGGTACTCATCATCGATCGAACCATGTCCAACAATGTTCGATTCCTCCTTTCTGAAACCCCATTGAGTTGTGGAGTTCCAGGAGGCGTCCACTGTGAGACAATCCCATTATCTTTTAAATAATCAAGAAACTCATTAGTCAAATATTCACCTCCTCGATCTGATCGAAGAACTTTAATATTTCTACCAATTTGTTTCTCCACTTCATTTCTGAATTCTTTGAACTTTTCAAATACTTCAGATTTGTACCTCAATAGGTAAACATAACCATACCGTGAATAATCATCAGTGAAGGTTATGAAATAGTGATAGTTCCCCATTGCACTAACGTTTAGTGGTCCACAAACATCTGTATGGATCAAATCCAACAAACCTTTAGCTCGCTCCACTTGTCCAACAAATGGTGATTTAGTCATTTTACCTTTAAGACATGACTCACATGTAGGCAACCTATCCTCTCCCCTAAGGTCGAGTTTAGGTCCCAATTTGTGAATCCGTTTTTCGGATATATGACCTAATCTAGCATGCCAAATTGTGAATGAACTATGATTATCTAATTTCCTTTTATTTTGTTGAATGGTTAGGATGGGACTTTGTGGTGTAATGGTATACAACCCATTTGTCAAATTTCCAGAATAAATAAAAGTTGTGTCTTTGAAAATAGAACATTTTCCATTTTCAATGACAAACTTAAAACCTTCCTTATCCAATATTGGAATAGAAATAATGTTTTTTATTAAATCCGGAACATACAAACAGTTTGATAGACAAATCTTTACATCATTATTCAATGCTAGATAAACAGTCCCAATAGCTTTAGCAGCAACTCTTGCCCCATTGCCCATCCTTAGGATTGTTTCTTCACCATCTAGCATATTACTTCTTGCCATCATCTGCAAATCATTGCAAATATGTGAGCCACAGCCGGTATCCAATACCCAAGAAGAATCGTTAACAGACAAGTTAACTTCAACAAAATAAATACCTGAACTTTTCAGACTAGCAAGATACTCCTTGCAGTTCCTCTTCCAGTGCCCAGTTTTGCCACAATGAAAACATTCATGATCGGCCTGAGAATTAACCTTCTGTTTGTTCTTCCCTTTATCATTATATGCCTTCTTGTTGGGCTTATTGGGAACCTTTCCCTTCCCCTTCCTTTTCTTAGACTTAGTAGCCTTTGATCCGGAAGTGGATCCAACAAGAAGTACCGGCTTGTCCTTTTTAATGGTGGACTCAGCCGTCTTCAACATGTTTAATAATCCTGGAAGATCAGTTTCCATATTATGCATGTTGTAGTTAACGACAAAGTTATCGAATGACGCTGGCAGAGATTGCAACAATAAATCCACATAGAGTTCATTATCCATAATGACTCCAAGTGATTCGAGTCTTTCCACAAGAGCTATCATCTTCAGTCCATGATCATGAACTGAAGAGCCCTCGGTCATACGACACCTGAAAAGCTCTTTAGATATCTGATATCTAATTTGTCGCGTCCGATCACCATACAACTCTTGCAGGTGAGTTAGGATTTCAGAAGCATTATTCAGTAATTCGTTCTGTCTCTGTAGCTCATTAGACATTGATGCTAGCATGTAGCACCGAGCTTGGAGATTGTCATCAACATGACGCAAGTAGGCTCCATACTCTTCAGCAGTCTGATCCTCCGGTGGAGGAGGAGGAGCTGTTTCCAAAACATACTCTCGCTTCTCAGACTGAAGAACAATCTTTAGGTTCCTCAACCAATCATTGAAGTTGGGACCAGTTAATTTATTATGATCAAGGATACTCGCGATTGGATTCTTAGCCATTTTAGTAGTTTGATCTACAAAAATAACAAACGAAGCAGAAAATAATTAGACTATGGAATTTATATTCATTTAATATTAGGTCTTTAACATTAAATGTCTCCCACTAATTTAATTAGAACCTCATTATAATTATGAAAATCATTATTTTCATAGTGGGCTTGAAGTCCAATAAAAATATTTCATGTCCCAATTTTATGATGCCACCATGAAACAATTTTATCGGTAGTCAACTTTTTGACAATTGTATCTCTATACAACCTTCAAGATGTTTTGCCTCACCTTTCCTTATATACCTCAATTTTATGACTCCATATATATTACTCGGTGTCAAATCAAACCCATCAAAACTTTCATGATAACGGCCCACCAGAGTGTCCCACGACTCATGGCCAACACAAAGAGGAATCCGTCTCACGAATATCAATATATTTAATAGAGTTCACAGCTTTCGACATAGAATCATCCCACGACTCGTGGCCAATGATAAAACATCGTAGCATCTCATGTCATCTACTTTTGATGGAAGGCCTGGATTAATAAGTTCCAACTTATTTTTATCCATTATTGATTTGATATGGAATTAATCAAATTAATCCGTTTGGGTTCCTTGATCTCATCGATTACCATCTTTACGTTTATTTACCAGTTTCAGTCATCTAATGAAACGAAAGCGTAAATAAACCTAACATACATCTAATGCATGGTGGGATGATCATGTCCTTTCCTATTCGATCCATTCGAGCCAAAATGGATCTATGCATATGTACGTGATAAAACAAATAGTAGAACTACTTCTATTACATTTATTCTATCTACCCGTACAAGCACAGGCCTTCGAGATTACAACTTGTAAAATTACCCACACATGCGTGGGCCTTTGTCATCGAACGGTCTCCACCTTGATCTAATCTCTAACGATACAAAATTTAAAATTTTACAAATTTCATCTCAAGAGACTCGCAGGTCTCGATAAATTACATTTCTTCAATCATATTGAAAACATAATTAAACATCCATTCATTCATTCAATCATATTGAAAATGAAAACATCCATTCAAACATAATGAATATGAGGCTCATGATCATCCCTAAAACATTCATCTAATGAAATGAACATAAAATATCAATTTATGAGTCACACGACTCGTGTGAGGGTCACACGACCCGTGTGATCTTATCACACGACTCGTGTGAAAAATACGAATTGAAAATCAAAATTTTTCCCAGACTCACACGACTCGTGTGGCTCGTCACACGACTCGTGTGAGCTCACACGACTCGTGTGACAAGGTCACACGACTCGTGTGAAAATCACGAAGCTAAAATCAAAATTTTTCTTCATGCCACACGACTCGTGTGACAAGGTCACACGACTCGTGTGGCTTAAAAACGATTTTTAATTTTATAATTAATATTTTTATCATATAAAAAATTAATTATATTGCTTATCTCATAAGTCTTAACAAATCAAAATCTGTTTTAAAGACGATAACCGTGGCTCTGATACCACTGTTGGGTTCGATAGTACCGTACGGGCTGTACGCAGCGGAATTTAAAATTTTTAAAGTAAGTATTTATCGTATAAATACAACACCCGTACATACTAATTGCGAATTAACTGATCGTCATCTTTAAAACATGCATCATATACAAATTTTGATTTGTTACTATAAAGTAAATACTAGTAAAAATATTTACCGAATGTCTTGAACTCCTTCACTATTGATGATGGATGAGGGAATCGGTTCCCGGTTGTAACTTCAACGACTTGAGGTTACTCGCTAGAGGAATCCAAGTGTCTTCCCTCTAAACGTATCCACCCTATGAAGCCCGGTTCCGACGACTTTCCTTCGCTAGTAGAAAAGACTCGGTTTTCTTGTATAGGAATATTTATGAATTTTATTTGGGAATTTTAAGAACTCTTTCTTGAAGTTTTATGAAGAACACTTTCTTCTCTTTCTAACACTTAGAAATTTAGGATCAAAAACTTCACTTAAATGCAAAACCATTTTGCATATATTTATACTAAACATTTTAGCATAAAATAATCATCATTTAGTAATATTTAAATAAAATCAGATTTTATTTAAATAATATTTACTAACTATTGACTTTGAAAATAATAAATAATGTTAAGTGGTTCAAACCACCTTTAACCACCATTTTATTATAATCATATTTATTATTTTAATCCTTAAATTATTTAAAGATAATAGAATAATAAATCTTGAGAATCTTTTCAAGACTTTATTATTATATTCATTTTCCCAATTTTCATCCATATTATAATAATCATATTATTATTATTTTGGTTTGGAAATTTAAAATTCAATTTTAAATTCCAACATATTAATTTAGTAATTACCTTAATTACTAAAGTAATATCCAAAATGTAATTAATCAATCTTATTGATTAATATATTCCTTTTAATTGACATCTAATCAAATTAGATTATGTCAATTAATTCTAACTCTTTAGAAATACAATTTTCATCTTTGTTCATAATAGGTGTGACCTTTTAGGTTCACCTTAATACTAGTAGTGGGTTTACAACTCTTTGTAATTTGAGTTAATCACATTAACTCTTATTCATGAATTAACCCTTTAATTCAAGAACCCACATATCATGGGAACACCTAGCAAGTAGCATGAATCTAGTATTAAGTGAATATTAATAAATATGATTCTATTTCAAGTTTATTAACCCGGTTATGAATCACTATTCATCTCTGCCTTGGCCAAGGACTTTGGATTAATAACTATGAAACACATAGGAAATTCACTTATCTTCATAAGTGTCGAATCCTTTATTGGCCACTAACAAACTTCCATACATATTAACAAAATACCCAACTTATCCCTTTAAACGATAGTGCTAGCTACCAAAAGGATAAATCAAAGTAGAATGTAATATGCACAAAGTTACCATTGTGCCTCAAGTCTTAGGATTAGTCATGTACTATTGTAACATGAAAATTCTTATTCGACTGAATAAATTCTTCATTAAGAATTTTCATACGGTCATGTTCAGTGAACTTGTTCTCTAACAAGCACCCACATAAATGTACTTACGTCTTACGCTAATGTTGATGGAATGCAACATTCTTGTCCAACAAGCGTACAAACTATGTGCAAGTCTTTTATGGATTATTCGATATCCCATCTCGAAACATCCATCGACTTGGAACTGTATTTAAGATCACGGCTTTCAAGGTATGTTCCATGATCACCATCTCTATGCGCAACCATACCTTATAACCATCTAGGGATTTTATCTTAAGTGCAATTATAAGATAAATGCTTTCTCTTACGATAAAGAAATGCCTTATTCATAATATAATTCCAATAGACTGTATTTACAAGTAGAATACGTCCAATTAGATTGGAACGCCGGGTACCCTACTCTAACAAGCCAGTGGGCAAGCCGTTGGCCGCGATCGCGAAGGGAGTGGCCATCATTATAATGGTCGGTGGGACGGTCGACAGGGGGAAGAACATCCCTGAGATAATGGGAAAACCCCGGACCGTCGAGCGTTGTGATCGAGAGGGCAGTCTCCTCAACGCGGCGGCGCTTGGTAGCATTTTCGTCCTCGCCAACAGAGGAACGTTTGAGTGGATTCTCCACTAGCTGAGTCCGCCCTGGAGAAGCAGGGATATGTACGACCGGGGTCGTTTGATCACGCGTGGGAGAACGCAGCGGAGAAGATGAAGGCGGTGGAGAGGACGGTTTCTCGAGCTGCTCTGATGGCTCGAGGGGCTGCTCGGTTGGAAGGTTGGCGGAAGGAGTTTGCTCGACGGTTATGTTCGGAGGAGGGGAAGCAGAGCGGGTGGACTGGGAGGCGATCGAGTTAGCCGGTTTCGAGCTCGACCCCTCACCAGGTTGCTTCCTTTTGAGAGGAGCACTCCGTTT
Organism: Striga asiatica; assembly: GCA_008636005.1. Classification (NCBI taxonomy): domain Eukaryota; kingdom Viridiplantae; phylum Streptophyta; class Magnoliopsida; order Lamiales; family Orobanchaceae; genus Striga; species Striga asiatica. The sequence goes on from BKCP01003224.1 coordinate 737,946, forward strand.
GGGCACAGAGATAGTCGGCATCTCTGTCAAAAATCATGAATAAAGCCAGGGTTATAGCAGGCAAAATCATATAGCAATACAATAATGTCAGGCACACTTAACAGCAATACATACCTGGGTCGCCTTTGATCTGGATAAGGTCAAGGGTTTTTTGACTAGGGGGAGGGTATGATTTGTGAGTAAGGAGACCACAAAAATGAAGGAGATTATCATCCTCGAGCAACGTTTTCGAAGCAACGGGCTTGCTGTTCCACACAGCAATCCGTTGGTCGAAAAGTGCATTGGCAGAGGGTATCAAGTATTCGCGAGGAAGTTCCTTGAGCCAAGGAGACGACACCCAAGGAAAAGCAGGAGCGGGCTCGACAAAGGCGAATTTGTCTTTCCATCTAGGGACGTTTGACGGAGTGTCTGAAATGAAACGCACATCGTGGCGGCTCTTGAGGTAGATCCCTTGAGCGTGTTTGGAAGGAGTATAGCAGTAATGGAAAAAATCTAAGTCAAGTCGACCTAGTCGGATGTGGCAAAGAATGATGAAGATAGTGATAAAACGGACGGCGTTAGGCGGGAGTTGGTTTAATGGTAGGTCGAACCACTTGCAGAGATCAATCAAATCTTGACTTAATGGAAAACGGACGCCCAGTTTAAATTGAATCTCAAAGAAAGTGTAGCAGTTGGGAGGAGGATTATCGTAGGTGTCTCGAGAGCCAGGAGATATGAAGGCCCAGCCGGTAGGATAGCCAACTTCTTCGGTGTCCAACCAGCCGGCTACGAGAGAGCGAGAAGAACAAGAAGCCTTCTTGGCAGAAGCAGACACCCTAGTCGATTTACCCTTCTTAGGAGCAGCCTGAGGGGAGATAGAGACAGGGATAGATGAAGAAGCAGGGGGTGTAACACCGGTCGAGGATTTCGACGCCCCCTTTTTAGAGATAGGAGACGGGGTAACTCTGGAGAACACAGAGTGGCGAGAGAGAGAAACAGTATCCTCATCGTCCTCAGCAGCGGTCTCGGCAGCATCAAGAGCCTCCTCGACGGCATCAGAAGCCCCGAACGCCGGTCGGCGGCGTCTTAGAGGGATGTGATCGAGGGTATCCTCATCTGATTCGTCAATCAGACGAGTAGATGGGCGAGAAGGAGAAGGTGCGGCGTGGTCGGAAGGGCGTAAAATGCTGATAGGAACGGGATTGTAGATTTCCTCAACAGAGCGAGAAGGCGAGTGAGGGACAGGCTGGCGAAGAGGGAAAGGCGACGCGCTGGTCTCATCCTCACTGGACTGATGGCTCGGTGCGTTAGAATCGGTGGAATCTGAAAAGTAGAACAAAAAATTGAGGGGAAAGGAAGAGGAATTAGGGTTTCGAAAAGCAAGAAAGGTGGGTTTTTTGGCCGCAAGCGAAGTAAGAAGAATTGGGGAAAAAGGAGAAGCAACAGGAAAATCGAACAATTGACAAAATAAACACACATAAATATAAAATTGGAGCACAGGAGACTTACTCATGGTCGCGGTGGAGAAGTGGTTGCCGGAAGGTGCTTGAACAGGCGTTGAGAGTAGGTGAGAGCAATCTGCAGAAAGAAGTACGGAGCGCAAAGGAGATTCAAAATCGCAAAGGTGAGAAAAGCTACAAAAATGACTAAGTATCGTATTTATAGGAGTACAATTGAATAAGGTGAAGAGTTGGGAGAATAGGACCGTTAGATAAAGGAAGATCCAACGGCGGAAACAATTAAAGAGGCGTAGATATCGGAACGGCACAAATCGCGAGAAGACGTGATGATTAAAGGTACAGAGGAGGAGGACATGTGGCATGCGGAAATCGCGCTAATAATAAAGAGAGATGAAAAGCGATCATAGCACGCAATAAAAGAAACCACGTGGTCGAGGAAAGGTAACAACATCAACAGGAATGATCGAGAGAGGAGACCAGAAGGCGACATCGACAACAATAATCGGAAAAAATACGTAGAACGAAGAAGACAGCTCGGGCTCACTCTTAGATCGAGTCATTCAGACTCGACCAGAGTGGGGGGGGGGGGGGNAAACCGCGTGGGTTGAAGGATGATCGACCAAAGCAGAAGAGATCGAGCAGAATGGCAGGGTTGGTCGAGGATCGACCTAGCGAGGGGAAGCTCGATCATATCGAGCACGTAGCAGGAAGGAGGCAGTCGAGAGCGTGACCTGAACGTGAGTAAGCGCGTGGATGATATCCAGGGATCCCAACGGCCCACGCAAAGGTTTATTTCCCCTCAGCTCAAAAGGGGACACGTGGCGAGAACCTAGTGGTGCAGAGTAATAGTGGCAATAACCACCTCTGGCGTCCCTGACATTTCTGACAATACACGTACTGCGCGTGTACGGACAGGCAGCGCGGGCAGGACAGCTCACCAAATATCCGGGCAGCTCTTAGGGCAGGTATCTCACTCCTATATATAGAGGAGTGGGTCTTTTCTTAGGGTTTACGATTTATCCATTCTTTACTTTAGAAAATTGAACAAACATATACTGACTTAAGCATCTGAGGCTCTTCACCGGAAAACCCCTCCGGTGTGAGAGTTCTGTGCAGGAGCGCGGCGTTCTATCGGCGAGGAAGAAGGACGTAAACCGATTTCAAGCCGGTTGGAGTGTTTTGCGTTACCATATATTGTCTGGAGTTTTGTTTATTTATCGTGCGATCGATTGGAACTGTCGAAATTAGTAATCGGAGAACCCGAGCCCGAGAGCTGGATTTATTTTCGTGTGATTGAATCAGGCCCGAGAGCCGAATATATATTAACGTGCGATTTTATCGAGCCCGTAAATACCGCGTGAACCGAACTCGAGCCCGTGAGCCGTTTTTATTATCGCTAACCAGCCCAATCGACCGGCCCAAAGCTCATGAAATCCGGCCCACATTAGCCCGCGACCCGAGTTGGGCCCGGCCCGACAGATTTTCTCCATCTTTATTTTTCATGCGTGAGATTTATGTCTTGGGCACCAAGAATTTCTCTAATTTATTTAACCTAATAGCACATATATTTTGTTGGCATCGTTTTCTCTTGTGATCGAAATCCCAAACCCCGCAGCCGTTCTCAACAGATTTTTCTTTCTCTTTCGATCATTCACCTCAGTCCAATCTCTTTTTCCCGTCGATCGATTACTAAACTTCTCACCATAAATTCATCGTCCTCATCCCCGTCGTTCAGTCCCCATCATCTCCGGTCATCATCCTCAGCAACTTCCTCTCACGCGCAGCACCTTGCCTCCTCCGGCGACCTGCGATTTCCGATGACCCTTTCCTCCTCGCGAAGTGTTTCCCGACGAGCCCTTTCCCCTCGACTCGCAGCAGCAGCTGGCGGCCAACCCTCTTCCCTTCGCAGCAACTCCGCCATCTCCTCTCGCTGGAAGATCCCACGGCAAGCCAGCGCCACCACGAGCAGCTCCTCCTCCTCGCGCCGCCACGAACAGACCTCCGGCGACCTCCTCCTCCGCGAGCAGCGCCCCGAAGATGCAACTCCTCTCTGTTCGTGAGCCCCGTCGCTGCAACTTCTCCCTGACAAGCCACTGCCGCACCTGCAAGTCGTCGCGGCCACTCCCGGCGAAGTCCTCATCACCGTTTCTCGTCGTCACGCAGACCCTCCGCCGCAAGTCGCGAGTTATCCTCCGGCGAGTCCTTCTCGCGCTGACGACTTTGCAGTGAGCTCTCCCTTGAGCACATTGAGCCCTTCTCTTTCGCGAGACGAGTTTACCGTCGAGCCCGTTCGAACCCATTCTCGCTCGTTTCCCGAGAACGGTATCGATTCTCGACTCCTCGTCTATCTTACGTTAATATCCTTGTGGTTGTGCCTTCATTTTTGCGTGAGTGTATGTGTGTTCATGCCGATTGAGGTGTTCGGATGTAATCATGTTTAATGTGATGATGTGCATATTATATAGTTGTGATTTTTATGCCGAACTCGTCGATTCGTGCGAATCGAGCGAGAACTGAGTATAAATGATGAATTGCTGTGGATTTCGGAACCTAGGATTTTTACGAACATAATGGCGCTAACCTTGTGTCGATCGGACTTGTAGATTGATAGTTATGATTTTTCGAAAGTTATAATTGCTGTTTAGATTGAAAAATTCATTATAAATCGAATACTGGTCCGATTTCCTTGAAATTTTAGGAGCAGCTTTTCTTGATGAGTATGTAGCTGCTGTAAAATTTTCATGAGTTTTAAACTGTTTAGCTATTTTTAAAAATTAATTCAAATTCTGTTCAGTTTCTTGTAAAATTCATAAGTAATTGTGTGGTGTTCTTTTCTGGCTGATTTTCGAATATGTTGTGTCTCAGGCATGATTATATGTTGTATAAAAAGTTTAGAATTTTTGAACTGGGTTTGGTATAGTTAATGATTTATTTGGTGTTTCTGCCCGATTTTGTTTTAATTGTTATAAATTGTGCTGAATCTGAAAAATTCTTAAAATTTGTGGAGGTGCTTATTGTGTAGTGTTCAGCATGCTGTAAAAAGTTTAGAAAGTTTGAGTTCATTTGAGGTCGGTTCTGTTATAAGTGCAATACTTGGCTGAATGTTGTTTTAATTTTATAAAATCACTTGCTGAGTTTTAAAGCCTGGTATTTTTATATGTTGCTGTTCCTATGCTTTAAAATTTTAGATAAAAATTTCATGGCCTGAATCATCCATTATCATGTGCTTTTAATTTAAACTCGTTTTTGTCGAAAAACTTGTCTGAATTTTATAAAACCATGTACAATGAGTTGGAAGCTGAAACTTTGCCATTTTTCTTAAAACTAGAAGGTTAATTTTGTGTAAAATTTTCAGAGCCTGACTCATAAGTTTGATATGCCTTCAAGTTCAAGTGGGAATTTGAGAAATTGTTTTTCTTTACTGAAAGTTGTTAAGTGTTGTTGACTAAATGTGCTACGTGTTTATTTGCGACCTGTTTGATTGGCGTTCATTGGTGATTATGTGAAATTGAATGTGTGTTTTGATCGAGTCTAAGTCCTAGAGTTTCCATATCCACAGAACTTCATGAACCACTTGGTCGAACCGAGTTCGACTAAGTCAAATTGTGATTTAGCTAAATGGGTCTACAGTAAAGTGTTGACTTTAGCACCTGGACTTATGTAGGTGTCTAGAGGTGTTGACCTTGCCTGACTTCGAGATTTGTGACTGTGATCTGTTGCTGAAATCAGGTGGGTACATTTATGATGTATTCCATATTTATCGCACTCATTATTTCGTGTAATGTTTTCTTTTGAAAATTATTATATGCATGAGAACTCTAGTCTAAGTGTCCCGAACGATAGTGCCTTTGACGAATGCATAACAGTGAGAGGTCACCTGCCCGTTGTATCCGGGAGGAGACGCCCTGATCCGTGTGAGTTTCGAGGGGGAAAAACATCTCCACTGTCTCCTGGAAAACAACCATGATCCGTGAGTAGTTCGGGGTGGACTCCCATGATCCGTGAGTAGTTCGGGGTGGGGGAAATTTTCCAGTTACGGCCTTGCCGATGTCTGGTCGGAAGGTTTGTTGTATATACATAGGAGGTTTGCGATAGGGCCGGGTAGGGGGTTTAGACTGTTGGATTCTATGCATACTGAATATTGTGTTACTGCTTTTGAAATAATTATGCGGGATAACTGTGCGATAATGGTGAGCTAGTTGGTTGCTCACCCCCATTATTTTCTTGTTGTTTTCTCTCTTCCTTTGTTCTAGGTTGAGACGAGCTGGAGGCGGTGGCGTAGGACGAGCGAGATGGTGGTCATTATGTGTTGAAAACCTATGCTTCCGTAAACTTGATATTTATTTATTTGCCATTTTGCCTTGGATTATTTACTGCTTTCACTTTTCGAACTATGTTTAAGTTTGATTGAACCTTGAATAATGCTAGACCTTTTGAAATGGTTTTGAGACTTATGTTTTATGGAATTTGTTATATCGTTATCTCGAGCATGTGTAGGTTCCTTGAATTGTTGGATGTGTGTTGTTTGTTGTTGTTAGTAAGTAGCGCCCGCTTCTCGATAAAGGTTTTAACTTGGATTTACAAAAAAAAAAAACTCTGATTTTTATTAATTAATTCGATAAATTCTTTAAAATAAAACGGGGCGTTACAGTTTGGTATCAGAGCCAGTCTTACTTTTCTGTAGACTGGTTCATATGTGATTAAGTGTTTAATGACCATTGACCACTCACTTCGTCTCGCCGCGCCAGCTCAAGGTGTGAGTTTTATTGTTTGTTTTATTGTCGATATCGTGATTATGGTTTGTTCTTTTATTGGGGCTTAGGAATTTACCCTCCGTTTATACGGACTTGAACTCTAGTGGTATAGAGTTAAGTTCCAACTTTAGAAATGTTTGTTGTGAGTTTTCGGGTTGGTATTATCGAGTTAAGTTGGTCTATAGCAGTGCACTCGTTATGAGTTTCTGTTTAGTACCATCGAGTGAGAGTCATTCGTAAGCTAACTCGAAAGAGAAGGCTTAAGTAAAGGGAACAGACAAACGAAGAAGTCCCAAATGTGTGGATTATTCGGAAGTTTGTGACTATTGTGGCTAGAACTATTAGACGCGTGTAGAACCCGGTCAATGGGAACCGGGAGTGGAGTCTAAGTGTCGATTTCATGTCGATGATCCGACCACTTGTGCGTGTAGATTCGTGGGAATCGGTTTAATGGCTGTTTTTCCCCTTGTTATGATTTGTTTGTTATTATCCGTGCTTTTCTCGTTAGTTTGTCTCACGAAATTCTTCGTGGGTATTAGAACTCTATTGTTGAGTTATTGATACCCTCTTCTTTTGTTATTTATGGCTGAGTTGTTATCGAATTAATTCGAGCCTTGACTTGTCAACCGAACCTTCGTTCAGTGATGTCGTGCGTTGTAATAGTTGGTTGAAAAACCTCTTTTTGAAAAACCTTTCATTGATGACTATTTGGTCGCTGATTTGACCCCTTAAACTCGGTTGATAGGCTTTGAACTCTTCTGATGAGTTAAAGTCCAATCTCTTATGTTTCATCTTGAGCAAGAACCAAGTGATTATCGATTGTATGCTGGATGATGTAGCCAAAGTTCTTCGAGAGCACGTGCAGTTTTGCTGGTTTTTCGATCTTATATGTGATATGTTTCATTGTTGTTTTTTAGCCCTGAAATCCCGTCGTCTCTTGTTGTAACCTTCTTGTAAACTTTAGAACAGCCTGTTGCCTTTCATGAGGAACGGGAATCGCCTGTTTTTTATTTTTCTTTTATTTATCGATATTTGCGCCGGAAATCCGATCGTTGCATAGTCAGTTTTTCGTGTAAATCGCAACGGTTGGAGTCTTTTATTTCGCTATTTTTGGCATGCTTTTAGTAATCTGGGAAACCTCGATGTCTTCATGCGAATTGTAGTTTTGTCCCTTACGATTCAAACGGCGCAAGATTCATTCAGAGATGCATTAAAAATACGGACTTCGTGCAATTAGATTTCTGGAAATTTGCAGCAAATATTAACGTGCGAGTTTGATCCGTTTTCAACCCTTTAACCTACCGTTCATGCCTTTGCTACCCGAGTGCTATTCATTTGTCCTTGATTACTACCTTTCGCTTGGTAGTCAAGATTGAATTGTATTTCGTGACCCATTCTTATTATTTGATTTTCGTTCCGTGTCAAATTCGCTTGTTTTTCTTTTCCTTGCGTAGAGTTTTGGGATGGAGTTGAGCATCGAATTTCAGTTCTATTGATTCTTATCTGATATCGAACCATGTGCAGTAACTTCGCTAAGTCAATGTGAAGGTCAACTTTAGAATACCTTAGCTTCGAGATAGTCGGTGATCAAATTTTTCTTTAATGATCTATTTTAACTTTGAACCGAAGTGGCGTACGTGAGAATCGTCGCATACCTGATCGTGAGGAGCCTCGATACCTTTCTGAGGATGTTTTTGTTATAAGAGAATCTTTTAAGGAGGGTAGTCCAGCCAGATGTAAGCACATCGTGCGGTGCAGAGCCGTCTCCGTTTTCGAATTGCGTTCATAGTTAATCTTTGAAAACTCTCGTTCTTTTTCCCTTCGGAGTTTCGAGAGTGATCCTTTGTATTTCTTTGAATTTTTGCAAATCCTTTAAAAAACTTGTTTTTGATTCGTTGGAGTTTCCACTTCAAGATTTGCAACCTCATGTATTGATTAAGACGAGTGCTTTCGTTTTAAAGCTTGTCTTATATCGTTTCTGTCGATTTTGGTGATGCCATTTCAGTCTGGGTACTTCATTCATACCTGAATCGGCCTGTCGTGTTTTATGCTTATCGTTGAGGACCTATATTCGAGACGCGATCGAGACGAATCAAACAAGGAGGCTTCGTGATGAGATCCAGAAATGTGAATATCTTAACAGAGTAGAAATGGAGCTCGTTTAGGACTGCCGGCACGATTAGCTACCGGAGATAGAGCTGAAGTGACGGCCGACACTGTTAATCGGAAGAGCCATGCAAGCTGATCATTTTCATTGCTCGGCAATGACCGCTGAGTTGAGGATGATTTCTAGCTGAGGATGCTAATATTCATTTTCTTTCGATATGATGATTCGGAAGCCCTGAACCATTCGAGATTGTCGGTACCTAAATGCTGGGGGATGATGTCTTTGTTATATTCTAATGTTTCTTGGTTTTGTGAAAACTTTTTTCCTTTCGGGTTACCTCAGATAGTGCGAGTTTCGAATTAGAGTAATCCTTATTGTACCTCGAACCGAACGCCGACGCTGACTGGGTGTAGTCACGCGAAGTGGTGGTCGAGCACGCGAGCCCGTGCTGAGAGACGTGAGGCATTGCAGGGCCGATTGTTGACTCGCACGCGAGCTGCAGCCACCATCATCGAACGCAGGAGCTCCCCAAGCCAGTGTGTGGCCGAAACCTTGACCTTGCAGCTGTTCTCCGAACAGATGTAGGCACACGTCCCAGCGCCCCGCTTATGCAGCGCCAGTGTATATGACATCTCTCGAGTGACAATGCATTAAACCTCGGACTGGCTATGTCCTTTTAGATCGTTATAATGGGATCGTCGAGCATCCCTATTGAGAGTCCGTTTCTGCGATAAAAGTTTGATTTTAGTGTCTAGTCGATACTTCCTAAACCGCATACGAATTGTTACTCGTGTCGGCAAGGAATGAAGCTTTGCCAGCGATATCGAGCAGGACCGTATGTTCTGAAGGTACCAGTTTTGAGGATGGTGTTTTTGATGTGGTTAGCCATTTTGTATGGGATTCCGTGGCGGGACGTCTGATACGGACGCACGGATTCACATGGGATCGTGGGCAAGTTGTCTCCATGACCCGGGCACGAGACTGAACTTTGCACCGCATAGAGATCCAGATAGTTATGTGTTTAGGACATGCTATCGAGACCCTGAGAGACTGGTTGGAGTCTGGTGTACTCGGTGGGTATGTTGTGTGGAATTTCTTACCAGAAGAAAGGGCGCTTATAGCGATGGCTAATAAGCGACGATCTTGATGGTACCGTACGAGGTTCTGAGTACGGAAAGAGGTGTTGTACGCCTCGGATTCTGTGAAGAGAGGAAGTATCAGCCACACTATATATGTTGGTCCTTTTGGTGATTCTCGACCGAGTCGGCATCTTAGCTTGACGCTTGACCCCATCACCGGAGCTTGCAGGAGTGCACGACCTGTTCAGTGCCTCGTGGAGAGGGGACAAGTGCGCGACTCTAGGCACGAGGCGATCTTTGACGAGCTGCATGTGGGCAGAACCTTACCTTTGATGAGGTACCAGTGACCTACTGGATTGACGAATCCAGCAGGGAGAGTCCGGAAGAGGTACTCGTCAAAGTCCGGCAGGGTAACCATGGCTGGTACAGGGTGACTTGGTAGAGTGGGAAGATTCGGACGAAGTATCCGAGTTGAGTGGGTTGAGCTTCTCTCGTGTGTCAGTTGTCCTGTTGGGATGATTTTTCTTGGATTTTCGGGGACGGAAATCGTTTAAGGAGGGTAGACTGTAATGCCCCATTTATTTGTGGTTTATTTGAAGTATTATTATTATTATTATTATTATTATTATTATTATTATTATTATTATTATTATTATTATAATTGTGATATATTAATTATTGCTTGCCAATTTGAATGTCTAAATATTATATGTCTAATTGCCATTTGTATATTTTGATTAATAATATTAGTATTTTAAAATCAATGTACGTATTTAATTTATATTGTCTGGAGTTTTGTTTATTTATCGTGCGATCGATTGGAACTGTCGAAATTAGTAATCGGAGAACCTGAGCCCGAGAGCTGGATTTATTTTCGTGTGATTGAATCAGACCCGAGAGCCGAATATATATTAACGTGCGATTTTATCGAGCCCGTAAATACCGCGTGAACCGAACTCGAGCCCGTGAGCCGTTTTTATTATCGCTAACCAGCCCAATCACCGGCCCAAAGCTCATGAAATCCGGCCCACATTAGCCCGCGACCCGAGTTGGGCCCGGCCCGACAGATTTTCTCCATCTTTATTTTTCATGCATGAGATTTATGTCTTGGGCACCAAGAATTTCTCTAATTTATTTAACCTAATAGCACATATATTTTGTTGGCATCGTTTTCTCTTGTGATCGAAATCCCAAACCCCGCAGCCGTTCTCAACAGATTTTTCTTTCTCTTTCGATCATTCACCTCAGTCCAATCGCTTTTTCCCGTCGATCGATTACCAAACTTCTCCCCATAAGTTCATCGTCCTCATCCCCGTCGTTCAGTCCCCATCATCTCCGGTCATCATCCTCAGAAACTTCCTCTCGCGCGCAGCACCTTGCCTCCTCCGGCGACCTGTGATTTCCGATGACCCTTTCCTCCTCGCGAAGTGTTTCCCGACGAGCCCTTTCCCCTCGACTCGCAGCAGCAGCTGGCGGCCAACCCTCTTCCCTTCGCAGCAACTCCGCCATCTCCACTCGCTGGAAGATCCCACGGCAAGCCAGCGCCACCACGAGCAGCTCCTCCTCCTCGCGCCGCCGCGACCAGACCTCCGGCGACCTCTTCCTCCGCGAGCAGCGCCCCGACGACGTAACTCCTCTATGTTCGTGAGCCCCGTCGCTGCAACTTCTCCCCGACAAGCCGCTGCCGCACCTGCAAGTCGTCGCGGCCACTCCCGGCGAAGTCCCCATCACCGTTTCTCGTCGTCACGCAGACCCCCCGCCGCAAGTCGCGAGTTCTCCTCCGGCAAGTCCTTCTCGCGCTGACAAAATTGCAGCGAGCTCTCCCTCGTGCACATTGAGCCCTTCTCTTTCGCAAGACGAGTTTACCTTCGAGCCCGTTCGAACCCATTCTCGCTCGTTTCCCGAGAACGGTATCGATTCTCGACTCCTCGTCTATCTTACGTTAATATCCTTGTGGTTTTGCCTTTCAGTTTTGCGTGAGTGTATGTGTGTTCATGCCGATTGAGGTGTTCGGATGTAATCATGTTTAATGTGATGATGTGCATATTATATAGTTGTGATTTTTATGCTGAACTCGTCGATTCGTGCGAATCGAGCGAGAACTGAGTATAAATGATGAATTGCTGTGGATTTAGGAACCTAGGATTTTTACGAACATAATGGCGCTGACCTTGTGTCGATCGGACTTGTAGATTGATAGTTATGATTTTTCGAAAGTTATAATTGCTGTTTAGATTGAAAAATTCATTATAAATCGAATACTGGTCCGATTTCCTTGAAATTTTAGGAGCAGCTTTTCTTGATGAGTTTGTAGCTGCTGTAAAATTTTCATGAGTTTTAAAGGTGTTTAGCTATTTTTAAAAATTAATTCAAATTCTGTTCAGTTTCTTGTAAAATTCATAAGTAATTGTGTGGTGTTCTTTTCTTGCTGATTTTCGAATATGTTGTGTCTCAGGCATGATTATATGTTGTATAAAAAGTTTAGAATTTTTGAACTGGATTTGGTAGAGTTAATGATTTATTTGGTGTTTCTGCCCGATTTTGTTTTAATTGTTATAAATTGTGCTGAATCTGAAAAATTCTGAAAATTTGTGGAGGTGCTTATTGTGTAGCGTTCAGCATGCTGTAAAAAGTTCAGAAAGTTTGAGTTCATTTGAGGTCGGTTCTGTTATAAGTGCAATACTTGGCTGAATGTTGTTTTAATTTTATAAAATCACTTGCTGAGTGTTAAAGCCTGGTATTTTTATATGTTGCTGTTCCTATGCTTTAAAATTTTAGATAAAAATTTCATGGCCTGAATCATCCATTATCATGTGCTTTTAATTTAAACTCGTTTCTGTCGAAAAACTTGTCTGAATTTTATAAAATCATGTACAATGAGTTGGAAGCTGAAACTTTGCCATTTTTCTTAAAACTAGGAGGTTAATTTTGTGTAAAATTTTCAGAGCCTGACTCATAAGTTTGATATGCCTTCAAGTTCAAGTGGGAATTTGAGAAATTGTTTTTCTTTACTGAAAGTTGTTAAGTGTCGTTGACTAAATGTGCTACGTGTTTATTTGTGACCTGTTTGATTGGCGTTCATTGGTGATTATGTGAAATTGAATGTGTGTTTTGATCGAGTCTAAGTCCTAGAGTTTCCATATCCACAGAACTTCATGAAACACTTGGTCGAACCGAGTTCGACTAAGTCAAATTGTGATTTTGCTAAATGGGTCTAGAGTAAAGTGTTGACTTTAGCACCTGGACTTATGTAGGTGTCTAGAGGTGTTGACCTTGCCTCACTTCGAGATTTGTGACTGTGATCTGTTGCTGAAATCAGGTGGGTACATTTATGATGTATTCCATATTTATCGCACTCATTATTTCGTGTAATGTTTTCTTTTGAAAATTATTGTATGCATGAAAACTCTAGTCTAAGTGTCCCGAACGATAGTGCCTTTGACGAATGCATAACAATGAGAGGTCACCTGCCCGTTGTATCCGGGAGGAGACGCCCTGATCCGTGTGAGTTTCGAGGGGGAAAAACATCTCCACTGTCTCCTGGAAAACAACCATGATCCGTGAGTAGTTCGGGGTGGACTCCCATGATCCGTGAGTAGTTCGGGGTGGGGGAAATTTTCCAGTTACGGCCTTGCCGATGTCTGGTCGGAAGGTTTGTTGTATGTACATAGGAGGTTTGCGATAGGGCCGGGTAGGGGGTTTAGACTGTTAGATTTTATGCATACTGAATATTGTGTTACTGCTTTTGAAATAATTATGCGGGATAACTGTGCGATAATGGTGAGCTAGTTGGTTGCTCACCCCCATTATTTTCTTGTTGTTTTCTCTCTTCCTTTGTTCTAGGTTGAGACGAGCTGGAGGCGGTGGCGTAGGACGAGCGAGATGGTGGTCTATGTGTTGAAAACCTATGCTTCCGTAAACTTGATATTTATTTATTTGCCATTTTGCCTTGGATTATTTACTGCTTTCACTTTTCGAACTATGTTTAAGTTTGGTTGAACCTTGAATAATGCTAAACCTTTTGAAATGGTTTTGAAACTTATGTTTTATGGAATTTGTTATATCGTTAGCTCGAGCATGTGTAGGTTCCTTGAATTGTTGGATGTGTGTTGTTTGTTGTTGTTAGTAAGTAGCGCCCGCTTCTCGATAAAGGTTTTAACTTGGGTTTAAAAAAAAAAAATCTGTTTTTTATTAAATAATTCGATAAATTCTTTAAAATAAAACGGGGCGTTATTCGAACTTTACCGATTTCCTCGTCAATCGAGACAAGGGTAGGGTTATCCTGGAAAACCCCTCAATGAAGCGCCTGTAATAGCTAGCTAATCCGAGGAAACTACGAACCTCGGTGGCATTCTTCGGTGCTGACCAGTTCCGGACTGCCTCGATCTTCGATGGGTCAGCCTCTATTCCTCCCGCCGTAACAATGTGGCCAAGAAAAGCCACTCGATCAAGCCAGAATTCACATTTGGAGAACTTGGCATAAAGCCTCTCCCGTCTAAGAGTCTGCAACACGATCCTCGAATGCTCCTCGTGCTGCTCCGGACTACGAGAATAAACCAAGATGTCATCAAGGAAGACGATAACAAACTGGTCTAGGAAGGGGTGGAAGACACGGTTCATGAGATCCATGTGCATTGCTCAACCCGAACGGCATCACAACGAACTCATAGTGCCCGTATTGAGTTCTGAAAGCGGTCTTGGCCACATCGGCCTCCTTGATTCTCAACTGATGGTAACCAGAGCGGAGATCGATTTTGGAAAACACTCTGGCACCCCTCAACTGATCGAACAGATCTTCTATCCTGGGGAGAGGATATTTGTTCTTCACCGTCAACCGGTTTAGGTCCCGATAGTCGATGCACATTCGCATGGTCACATCCTCCTTCTTGACAAAGAGGGCAGGTGCTCCCCAGGGTGAAACACTCGGTCCAATGAAACCAAGCTTGAGTAACTCCTGAATTTGAGTTTTCAGCTCCTGCAGCTCCTTCGGGGCCATTCGATAAGGTGCATTTCGAGACTGGTCCTGCCCCTGGAACCAGATCAATCGTGAACTCCACTTGGCGATTTGGTGGTGCCCCAGATAACTGCTCCGGAAGGACGTCGATGAAGTCGTGCACCACTGGGATGTCTCTGGGCTTCCGCTCCTTGGATGAGTCCCCGATGATGTTCACCAGGTAGCCCTGACAGTCCTCCTTCTGCAGATATTTGGTCGCTTTCGCCATTGAGATGACACGTGACAAGGTTCTAGCCTTCGTTCCGAAGAACGTGATTTTCTCTCCCCCAGTCATCTGAAGCGTCACCTCTCTGTCTTTGCATCGGAGGTCCGCGTGGTACTTCGCCAACCAATCCATTCCGAGTATGAGGTGGAAGTCCCTCATCTCGATCACAAACGCATCGACCGCAAGAGTTTGTCCGCCAATATCAAGACTGAGGTCCTTGGCCAAGGAGTGCGTCACTATCTTCCTCCCTGAGGCTAGGCTGATCTCAAGGGGGTCGACTGTGCTCACTCCCTGGACATTTATAGCGTCAAGACACTTTGTGGAAACGAACGAATGGGTCGCTCCCGTGTCAAACAAGGCAAAGACTGGAACGTTGCCCAAAGAAAACATGCCAGACATAGCAACTAGTTGCTCTGTTTCCCTCGTCTGGTTAAGGGTATAGAATTCTTGCTCCATCCCATCGTGAATAGGGCGCTGATAGAACTTGACTTCCAGAAATTCTCTGGGCCGATCCCATGTCCGCTCACCTTACTCATCCTTCTTCCTCAAATTCCCGTTGTCGTTTCACCAATCACTGGTAATGATTCACGACTATGGGTGGTGTTGGAGCTCTGTGGGACAACATTCTGGATAGTCACCAACCATTGGGCTAGAACGGTATTGCCATTAAGAAATAGCTACACTAGACTTGCCATTAAGAAATAGCTACACTAGACTTAAGGAATTAGTTAACGATTTGCCGAAACCACCTAGCTTGGCTAGAGTTCCGGTTAAACAAGCTCTTTCACATTCTGGTTGCAAGTGTGTACTTATGACCTCTAGAAGGGTCAACTAGTACTTAGTGAATGGCTTAATCGATTTTAGAAATCGAATATCTTGATAGCCAACTCTTCCTCACTTGCCCCTTAGGAATCTGGGGATAAACCCATTTGCCTTATTGGGCTATGCCGCTGACTAGGCGGCTGATTTCTGGGATGGGGTCAGATTAACGATAAAAAAAACTCATTGTGATCATTTGTCTAGATAACTAGCGACATGATACTGGTTGTCTATCATAGACGGGCATCTCCCGTCATCTGAAGCTGGGCACAAAGAATATGGTGCCTATCAGAACACTTAGTGATCTCGAAAATCAGCTCGAGACCCTGGATCCACTCGTCTACTAGGCGAGGATCTCTTTGTCCCATAAACTTCTCGGCATTATAGTTGCAAAACTGGGCGACTACAACTGACTGGGTCATCTCCTGCTGAGCTGGCTCTCTACGGCGTGCTATCTAGATAATTAACCGTATACTTGATCAGAACAAGAGTTGACATTCAACATAGCTGAGAGAAACACTGAATTCTGGATAAGGCACAAATTTCTTGACGAGTCGCTAACTCGTAATGCTAGAGTTCGACTAGAGTTCGAACTAGAGTTCTGACTTCTAATAGGAGTTCTGACTTTGACTACAGTTCTGAAATTTACTTCTTTCTTGAGTTCTCTCTCTAGAATTATCTGTCTTATAGGAGGATGGTTATCTATTCCCCATACTTGACCTGGAATAAGCACTTGCAAAAATAAAGACTGGTTTAGGTGACTTACCTCGGAGGCAGCGCGAGCGTGAGCGTGGTGTGGTAAGTTGACTGACTTTTGGTCTACAGAAACGCTAACTGCGCTCTGATACCAAGCTGTAACACCCCGCCTACTATAACTTTGACTCACGAAAAACTGGGTAAAATTTTCGCTATTATTTTCGAAATATACTGCAACTGTTTTCGAAAAACGTTTAAACTTACTAACTTGCGGGATGCTACTTACTTACTGACTTACTTCTCTTTTTCTGATACTTATGCACGTGCCCAAATCAACATATAAAATTCGACTGGGGAAAATACGGATGAGGGAAAATTAAACGTGCATACATACTAGGTCTGGGTTGGCATTGCAGAAGCGTAAAATAAAGTATAGTACAGTCTGAAATTATTTATACATGCCAACATAACTTAAACATAAACAAATGTCCAGCTGACGCGGACACCACCACACCACCATGCTCGGCTCACGCTCCAGGCTGCACTCCATCACCTAAAAAGATAATAGTGGGGGCGTGAGTACTCATCCACTGTACTCCGCAAGAACCAGCACTGAATAAACAACACGTATAATCGAATATCATAAACTCAGCATATACATAAATAAAATGGTACTGCACTAGTGCGGACTACCGGTAACTGGCCGGTTCTCAGGTGATCACGCTCTGGGGGTCGCCTCCCCAGAAACCCAGGATGACTCTACTGGGAGTCAAAACTGTAATGGGCGAGTGACTCTACTGGGAGTCAACATAAACTGGACCACGAACGGTTAAACTGGACCGTTCAGGTGAAAACCGTATATCTACATACATACCTCATAAATGGTACAAGATTATAGGCAATGTAATACCCAGTGCAGGGCCCCCACCTGGTAATACTGAAAATCTGGCAAGTGCTTGAAAAACTATAGTAGCTGTCGGAGGCTCGACTCTCCTCAAGCTACATGAACATATAAGCAAATAAATGCTAAGTATGCTGCTCGGAATGTTTAATTATATGCTAAAATGCTCGGACTTATCTACGCGATTAAACTGGACTGACTCGGAAAAATACTAAAATTTCGTAACTAGACTTGGACCGGAAGTCACGAATCAAAACTGACTCGAACCACCGGTCGAACCGGCCGGTTCGCTGACTGGTCGAACCACTAGCTCGGCTGGACCAGGCGGTCGGGCGCTGGATCGGCTGGACCAGCCTCGGCCCCGTGCCGGGCCAGCTGGTGCCCGGGCACGGCGCTGGGCACGGCTGGTGCGGCTGGGCTCGGTCCCT
>BKCP01003224.1:760478-787282 GCA_008636005.1 Striga asiatica
TAATTTGATTAGATATCAATTAAAGGAATATATTAATCAATAAGATTGATTAATTACATTTTGGATATTACTTTAGTAATTAAGGTAATTACTAAATTAATAAAGTTGAATTTTAAAATAGGATTTTAAATTTCAAAAATCCAAAATAATAATAATATGATTATTATAATATTGTAAAAATGATATAATAATAAAGTCTTGAGAAAGATTCTCAAGATTTATTATCCAATTATTATTTATATCTTTAAATATGATTTAAGGATTAAAATAATAAATATGATTATAATAAAATGGTTGTTGATGGTTGTTTGAACTACTTAACATATCTTATTATTTTCAAAGTCAAAAGTTAGTAAATACTATTTAAATAAAATTTGATTTTATTTAATATTACTAAATGTTGATTATTTTATGCTAAAATGTTTAGTATAAATATGTGCAAAATGGTTTTGCATTTAGGAGAAGTTTTTGATCCTAAATTTTTAAGTGTTAGAAAGAGAAGAAAGTGTTCTTCATAAAACTTCAAGAAAGAGTTCTTAAAATTCCCAAATAAAATTCATAAATATTCCTATACAAGAAAACCGAGTCTTTTCTACTAGCGAAGGAAAGTCGTCGGAACCGGGCTTCATAGGGTGGATACGTTTAGAGGGAAGACACTTGGATTCCTCTAGCGAGTAACCTCAAGTCGTTGAAGTTACAACCGGGAACCGATTCCCTCATCCATCATCAATAGTGAAGGAGTTCAAGACATTCGGTAAATATTTTACTAGTATTTACTTTATAGTAACAAATCAAAATTTGTATATGATGCATGTTTTAAAGATGACGATCAGTTAATTCGCAATTAGTATGTACGGGTGTTGTGTTTATACGATAAATACTTACTTTAAAAAATTTTAAATTCCGCTGCGTACAGCCCGTACGGTACTATCGAACCCAACAGTGGTATCAGAGCCAGGTTATCATCTTTAAAAACAGATTTTGATTTGTTAATGTTTATGAGAGAAACATAATAATTTGATTTTTCCCCCACGAATTGTGTGAATGGGTCACACGAGTCGTGTGGGGCCACACGAGTCGTGTGAGGAGTCACACGGGTCGTGTGGTTCATCAAAATGTTTGATTTTGCTTTAAAGCAGGTCCACACGAGTCGTGTGAGTTGTCACACGAGTCGTGTGGCTTATCAAAATGTTTGATATTGCTTTCGGCATTTTCACACGAGTCGTGTGATGTGAACACACGAGTCGTGTGAGTACACACGAGTCGTGTGAGTAGTCACACGAGTCGTGTGGCTTATCAAAATGTTTGATATTGTTCTCGGGTTTTTCACACGAGTCGTGTGATATTTTGATACGAGTCGTGTGGCATGACACGAGTCGTGTGACCAGTCGTGTGACCCGGTCGTGTGACTAAAACAATTTTTTTTTATGCTTTAATTCATTGGATGAATGTTTTTAGCATATTAAGGGATGATCATGAGCCTTTTAATTCAATTTGATTGAATGTCTATATGGTTGTTTTTATTTAATGTGATTGTATGGTTGCATTTTTCAATACGATTGAATGAATGTAATTTATCGAGACCTGCGAGTCTCTTGAGATAAAATTTGTAAAATTTTAAATTTTGTATCGTTAGAGATTAGATCAAGGTGGAGACGGTTCGATGACAAAGGCCCACGCATGTGTGGGTAATTTTACAAGTTGTAATCACGAAGGCCTGTGCTTGTACGGGTAGATAGAATAAATGTAATAGAAGTAGTTCTACTATTTGTTTTATCACGTACATATGCATAGATCCATTTTGGCTCGAATGGATCGAATAGGCAAGGACATGATCATCCCACCATGCATTAGATGTATGTTAGGTTTATTTACGCTTTCGTTTCATTAGATGACTGAAACTGGTAAATAAACGTAAAGATGGTAATCGATGAGATCAAGGAACCCAAACGGATTAATTTGATTAATTCCATATCAAATCAATAATGGATAAAAATAAGTTGGAACTTATTAATCCAGGCCTTCCATCAAAAGTAGATGACATGAGATGCTACGATGTTTTATCATTGGCCACGAGTCGTGGGATGATTCTATGTCGAAAGCTGTGAACTCTATTAAATATATTGATATTCGTGAGACGGATTCCTCTTTGTGTTGGCCATGAGTCGTGGGACACTCTGGTGGGCCGTCATCATGAAAGTTTTGATGGGTTTGATTTGACACCGAGTAATATATATGGAGTCATAAAATTGAGGTATATAAGGAAAGGTGAGGCAAAACATCTTGAAGGTTGTATAGAGATACAATTGTCAAAAAGTTGACTACCGATAAAATTGTTTCATGGTGGCATCATAAAATTGGGACATGAAATATTTTTATTGGACTTCAAGCCCACTATGAAAATAATGATTTTCATAATTATAATGAGGTTCTAATTAAATTAGTGGGAGACATTTAATGTTAAAGACCTAATATTAAATGAATATAAATTTCATAGTCTAATTATTTTCTGCTTCGTTTGGTATTTTTGTAGATCAAACTACTAAAATGGCTAAGAATCCAATCGCGAGTATCCTTGATCATAATAAATTAACTGGTCCCAACTTCAATGATTGGTTGAGGAACCTAAAGATTGTTCTTCAGTCTGAGAAGCGAGAGTATGTTTTGGAAACAGCTCCTCCTCCTCCACCGGAGGATCAGACTGCTGAAGAGTATGGAGCCTACTTGCGTCATGTTGATGACAATCTCCAAGCTCGGTGCTACATGCTAGCATCAATGTCTAATGAGCTACAGAGACAGAACGAATTACTGAATAATGCTTCTGAAATCCTAACTCACCTGCAAGAGTTGTATGGTGATCGGACGCGACAAATTAGATATCAGATATCTAAAGAGCTTTTCAGGTGTCGTATGACCGAGGGCTCTTCAGTTCATGATCATGGACTGAAGATGATAGCTCTTGTGGAAAGACTCGAATCACTTGGAGTCATTATGGATAATGAACTCTATGTGGATTTATTGTTGCAATCTCTGCCAGCGTCATTCGATAACTTTGTCGTTAACTACAACATGCATAATATGGAAACTGATCTTCCAGGATTATTAAACATGTTGAAGACGGCTGAGTCCACCATTAAAAAGGACAAGCCGGTACTTCTTGTTGGATCCACTTCCGGATCAAAGGCTACTAAGTCTAAGAAAAGGAAGAGGAAGGGAAAGGTTCCCAATAAGCCCAACAAGAAGGCATATAATGATAAAGGGAAGAACAAACAGAAGGTTAATTCTCAGGCCGATCATGAATGTTTTCATTGTGGCAAAACTGGGCACTGGAAGAGGAACTGCAAGGAGTATCTTGCTAGTCTGAAAAGTTCAGGTATTTATTTTGTTGAAGTTAACTTGTCTGTTAACGATTCTTCTTGGGTATTGGATACCGGCTGTGGCTCACATATTTGCAATGATTTGCAGATGATGGCAAGAAGTAATATGCTAGATGGTGAAGAAACAATCCTAAGGATGGGCAATGGGGCAAGAGTTGCTGCTAAAGCTATTGGGACTGTTTATCTAGCATTGAATAATGATGTAAAGATTTGTCTATCAAACTGTTTGTATGTTCCGGATTTAATAAAAAACATTATTTCTATTCCAATATTGGATAAGGAAGGTTTTAAGTTTGTCATTGAAAATGGAAAATGTTCTATTTTCAAAGACACAACTTTTATTTATTCTGGAAATTTGACAAATGGGTTGTATACCATTACACCACAAAGTCCCATCCTAACCATTCAACAAAATAAAAGGAAATTAGATAATCATAGTTCATTCACAATTTGGCATGCTAGATTAGGTCATATATCCGAAAAGCGGATTCACAAATTGGGACCTAAACTCGACCTTAGGGGAGAGGATAGGTTGCCTACATGTGAGTCATGTCTTAAAGGTAAAATGACTAAATCACCATTTGTTGGACAAGTGGAGCGAGCTAAAGGTTTGTTGGATTTGATCCATACAGATGTTTGTGGACCACTAAACGTTAGTGCAATGGGGAACTATCACTATTTCATAACCTTCACTGATGATTATTCACGGTATGGTTATGTTTACCTATTGAGGTACAAATCTGAAGTATTTGAAAAGTTCAAAGAATTCAGAAATGAAGTGGAGAAACAAATTGGTAGAAATATTAAAGTTCTTCGATCAGATCGAGGAGGTGAATATTTGACTAATGAGTTTCTTGATTATTTAAAAGATAATGGGATTGTCTCACAGTGGACGCCTCCTGGAACTCCACAACTCAATGGGGTTTCAGAAAGGAGGAATCGAACATTGTTGGACATGGTTCGATCGATGATGAGTACCACTGATCTACCTCTTTCATTCTGGGGCTATGCCTTAGAAACAGCAGCATATATTTTGAATAGAGTGCCAAGTAAAGCTGTACCCAGCACACCTTATGAGATATGGTGTGGTAAATCACCCTCATACAAATATTTACGAGTATGGGGTTGTACTGCTTATGTAAAGCAGTTAGTGGGAGGTAAGTTGGATATGAGATCCATCTTATGTAAATTTGTGGGGTATCCTAGAGAGTCTATTGGATACTATTTCTATGATCCCTCTGAACAAAAGGTGTTTGTTTCGAGGAATGCTGTATTCTTAGAGAAAGATTTTATCTCAAAGAATAGCGGAGTCATAGAACTTAATGAAGAACAACCACAAATTCCACTAAGTACCACGGAAAACATACCAGTAGAGACTGGACCATCTAAAACACAACCTCTTCGGAGATCCGAAAGGGTTTCTAGGGCGCCTGAAAGGCTATACCTATTGTCAAAAGACAATGAAGAGGGATTCCTTTTGGATAATGATCCAATAAGCTATGATGAGGCAATGTTGGACATTGACTCAGATAAATGGCAAGAAGCTATGCAATCCGAAATAGATTCCATGTATTCAAACAAAGTATGGACTTTGGTTGATCCACCACAGGGTATTGTACCCATAGGTTGTAAATGGGTTTACAAGCGAAAACGTGGTGTAGATGGAGAAGTAAATACTTTTAAAGCAAGACTGGTTGCTAAAGGTTATACTCAAAAACAAGGTGTTGATTATGAGGAAACTTTTTCACCAGTAGCAATGCTTAAATCTATTCGGATATTGCTAGCCATAGCTGCGTATTATGACTACGAGATATGGCAAATGGATGTGAAAACTGCTTTTCTTAATGGAAATATTAAGGAAGACATTTATATGAAACAACCGCAAGGTTTCATATCCAATGGGAGTGAACAAATGGTTTGTAAACTTCAAAGGTCTATTTATGGACTTAAACAAGCTTCGAGGAGTTGGAATATTCGGTTTGATGAAACGATCAAAACGTTTGATTTTCATAAGAATCCGGATGAACCATGTGTTTATAAGAAGGTTAGTGGGAGTGCAGTTACATTTGTTGTTCTATATGTTGATGACATCCTACTCATTGGGAATGATGTAGGGATGTTGCAGTCAACTAGGACATGGTTGTCAAAACAGTTTTCCATGAAAGACTTGGGAGAAGCATCCTTTATCCTAGGGATAAAAATCTATAGGGATAGATTTAAACGGATGATCGGACTATCCCAGTCGACGTACATAAATAAGGTGCTACAACGGTTTAGCATGGAAGAATCCAAACGAGGATATATTCCAATGAGTCATGGGATTTCTCTTTCTAAGACGATGTCTCCAAAGACACCTGAAGAAAGAGAACGGATGAGTCATATACCTTATGCATCAGCTATTGGTAGCATTATGTATGCAATGTTATGTACAAGACCTGATGTGGCTCATGCACTTAGTGTAACGAGCAGATATCAGTCTAATCCAGGTGAAGAACACTGGAAAGCCGTTAAGATGATTCTTAAGTACTTACGAAGGACTAAGGATATCTTTATGGTATACGGCAATGGAGAACTGAAACTAGAAGGCTTTACTGATTCTGGTTTTCAGTCCGATAAAGACGACTATAAATCCATGTCTGGATACTTATTTACTCTGAATGGAGCAGCAGTTAGTTGGAAAAGTTCCAAACAAGAAACAATTGCTGACTCTACGACAGAGGCTGAATATATTGCTGCATCTGATGCTGCAAAAGAAGCTGTTTGGATAAGGAACTTTATCCAAGGGTTGGGTGTAGTACCATCCGTTGTTGATCCAATAATGATTTATTGTGATAACAATGGGGCTATTGCGCAAGCAAAGGAGCCAAGATCTCATCAAAAATCCAAACACATTATGAGGCGATACCATTTGATTAGAGAAATCATTGGTAGAGGCGATGTCGTGATGGAGCGAGTCGACTCAGCAGAAAATATAGCAGACCCCTTAACTAAACCCTTATCACAGAAAGTGTTCGAAGGACATCTTGAGAAGATGGGTCTTAGATACATGAGTGATTGGAACTAGGGCAAGTGGGAGATTGTTAGAGTAGGGTACCCGGCGTTCCAATCTAATTGGACGTATTCTACTTGTAAATACAGTCTATTGGAATTATATTATGAATAAGGCATTTCTTTATCTTAAGAGAAAGCATTTATCTTATAATTGCACTTAAGATAAAATCCCTAGATCACTTATGGTTATAAGGTATGGTTGCGCATAGAGATGGTGATCATGGAACATACCTTGAAAGCCGTGATCTTAAATACAGTTCCAAGTCGATGGATGTTTCGAGATGGGATATCGAATAATCCATAAAAGACTTGCACATAGTTTGTATGCTTGTTGGACAAGAATGTTGCATTCCATCAACATTAGCGTAAGACGTAAGTACATTTATGTGGGTGCTTGTTAGAGAACAAGTTCACTGAACATGACCGTATGAAAATTCTTAATGAAGAATTTATTCAGTCGAATAAGAATTTTCATGTTACAATAGTACATGACTAATCCTAAGACTTGAGGCACAATGGTAACTTTGTGCATATTACATTCTACTTTGATTTATCCTTTTGGTAGCTAGCACTATCGTTTAAAGGGATAAGTTGGGTATTATGTTAATATGTATGGAAGTTTGTTAGTGGCCAATAAAGGATTCGACACTTATGAAGATAAGTGAATTTCCTATGTGTTTCATAGTTATTAATCCAAAGTCCTTGGCCAAGGCAGAGATGAAT
Organism: Striga asiatica; assembly: GCA_008636005.1. Classification (NCBI taxonomy): domain Eukaryota; kingdom Viridiplantae; phylum Streptophyta; class Magnoliopsida; order Lamiales; family Orobanchaceae; genus Striga; species Striga asiatica. Next base: position 767,630 of record BKCP01003224.1, read on the forward strand.
AGTGATTCATAACCGGGTTAATAAACATGAAATAGAATCATAGTTATTAAGTCAATTTGGGTTTCGACAAAATCATACCCAAGACTTAATCGGGAAATTAGATGTCGAAAGGATTTTACATGTATGGAGTTGTAATCGGAATAGGTTTACTCGCTATTCACTTAATACTAGATTCATGCTACTTGCTAGGTGTTACCATGATATGTGGGTTCATAAATTAAAGGGTTAATTCATGAATAAGAGTTAATAAGATTTAACTCAAATTACAAAGTGTTGTAAACCCACTACTAGTATTAAGGTGAACCTAAAAGGTCACACTAATTATGAACAAAGGTAAAGATTGTATTTCTAATGGTTAGAATTAATTGATAAATATCTAATTTGATTAGATATCAATTAAAGGAATATATTAATCAATAAGATTGATTAATTACATTTTGGATATTACTTTAGTAATTAAGGTAATTACTAAATTAATAAAGTTGAATTTTAAAATAGGATTTTAAATTTCAAAAATCCAAAATAATAATAATATGATTATTATAATATTGGGAAAATGATATAATAATAAAGTCTTGAGAAAGATTCTCAAGATTTATTATCCAATTATTATTTATATCTTTAAATATGATTTAAGGATTAAAATAATAAATATGATTATAATAAAATGGTTGTTGATGGTTGTTTGAACTACTTAACATATCTTATTATTTTCAAAGTCAAAAGTTAGTAAATACTATTTAAATAAAATTTGATTTTATTTAATATTACTAAATGTTGATTATTTTATGCTAAAATGTTTAGTATAAATATATGCAAAATGGTTTTGCATTTAAGTGAAGTTTTTGATCCTAAATTTCTAAGTGTTAGAAAGAGAAGAAAGTGTTCTTCATAAAACTTCAAGAAAGAGTTCTTAAAATTCCCAAATAAAATTCATAAATATTCCTATACAAGAAAACCGAGTCTTTTCTACTAGCGAAGGAAAGTCGTCGGAACCGGGCTTCATAGGGTGGATACGTTTAGAGGGAAGACACTTGGATTCCTCTAGCGAGTAACCTCAAGTCGTTGAAGTTACAACCGGGAACCGATTCCCTCATCCATCATCAATAGTGAAGGAGTTCAAGAAATTCGGTAAATATTTTTACTAGTATTTACTTTATAGTAACAAATCAAAATTTGTATATGATGCATGTTTTAAAGATGACGATCAGTTAATTCGCAATTAGTATGTACGGGTGTTGTATTTATACGATAAATACTTACTTTAAAAAATTTTAAATTCCGCTGCGTACAGCCCGTACGGTACTATCGAACCCAACAAGTACACGTCTTGGATGGATCTTCATGGAGCAAATGAAGCACTCAGATGTCGGATGTTTTCCTTAACTTTGGGACCTCGAGCTCAAAAATGGTATCATTCTCTATCTCGGTATTCAATTTCCACATGGCAGCAATTGAGAACGGCTTTTCGCTCTCATTTTATTGGGGCCCGAGTTTCTTTAATCCCCAAAGAATCAATCGCGAATATTGTGCAAAGAGGTGATGAAAGTGTAAAAGATTATATTACTCGGTTCAACGAACGCATACAAAATATGTAGCAATGCCATCCTGAAACGCTATTGGTCACAGCCATAGCCGGATTGAAGCCGAATTCGTTGTTCCGATGGAGTATATGTCAGAATAAACCGACCTCGTTTCAAGATTTCCTAGCTCGGGCTCAACAGCATATTTTAGCCGAAGAATCAATGTCGGTTCCTAATATCGACTTTTCTTCGCTGAAGTCGGAGGTCGGACAAGAGTCAAAAAAGAAGAAAAATAAATTCTTCAAACAAAATAAGTCTCGATTTGGGAATCCCAAAATACCAGAGGTACAAGATGCAAGAACTAAATATCTTAATGAAATCAAATCTAGCTACCAGACGGTGTTTTCGGCAGGAGCAACAACCATATTTGAAGAATTGAAAGGGAAAGGAATTCTTTCTGACCCTCGACCTGTTAGAACTCCTGAAGAAAGACTTGACAAAACGAAATATTGTTCATATCACAAGTCGGCAGGTCATAATACTGATGAATGTCTTGGTTTACTTTCTGCCTTATTGCGACTTATTGGACATCCTCAAGTCCAAAGATTTGCCAAAAATGCTGATTATAAACGAAAGGGAAGAATGCTAGATTTACCAGATGATGATGACGATGAGGAACATCCAATTAATCCAAAACGGGTGAGGTCAAGCGATAAAGAAATATACATGATGAATCAAAAAGAAAGAGATTCGATGAGAACTACTGAAACGATGTGTCGAGGAGGATACTATAATCCTGACAATTCACACCATGTACCTCGGGTCAATAACAGTAGCAATGCAACGTTTGAATCACGGCGGCAAATGAAGGCGTATGCTCGAAAGGCTTTTAACTCGGGTAAAACTGTTTTGACTACCGACCTCCGAGATAAAATTAACGCTCGAAATAATTGTCCGATAACATTCAATGTGGATGATGCCAGCTACTTCGCTCACCCTCATGCTGATCCTCTAATAATTACGGCACCCATTTGTGGAATACCGATATATTGCATGTTAGTGGACACCGGAGCATATTCAAGTATCATGATGTTACGCACGTTCGAACAAATGGGAATTGATCCAGCCGAGTTGAGACCCTGTAAGGATCAAGTACAAGGCTTTAATGGAACAGTTACGTTCGACCCTTGGTGAAATTACTATGCCAATTCGGTTTGGAATCCCTGGACAAGCTTCCAAAGTTATTATGGAAACATTTAAGGTGATGGATCTTAAAAATCAATATAATGCCATCATTGGAAGGACAGCTCTGTATAAGCTTCGTGCCGCTGTCTCGATCTTTCATTATGCTTTAAAATTTCCTACCAACAATGGAGAAGGGACTCATTATGGAGATCAGTACGAAGCTCGTGGAATGGTATGGGTTAAACCTTGGCATGAACCATGTATACCTATACACATGATGGAGACTATCGAAGAAAGCCAAGAAGATTCAACTCTTGTCAACTCGGAATTATATGACACCGAGATGGAACTTGACCCAATAAAATCAAACGAGGATCTGATTTGTGATCGAGGGAGACGTCCTGGAAAAGAACCAATTAAAGAAGAAGATGAACTTGATCCTCGAACTCAATTCAAAGAGAAAAGCAAACTCGAACGAGCTGAACCATCAGAAGAAGTTGAAGTAATATTCATTGATGATCCTGTTTGTCACAAGTCGGTGCAAATTGGGGCCAATCTTCAAGAACCAATGCGAACTCGGCTCATTCAGTTCCTCAAAGCCAATTCCGACGTATTTGCTTGGAAACATGAAGATATGAAAGGAATTGATCCGAAGGTTGCTTCTCACCGACTCAATTTGGATCCAACGATCAAGCCGGTAGTTCAAAAACGGCGTAAACTCGGCCCCGACCGACAAAAGGCTCTTGAAGAAGAAGTTCAAAAGTTGATCGATAATAAGTTCATTCAAGAAACGAAATATCCGACTTGGGTGTCAAATCCCGTTCTGGTGAAAAAGAGTTCCGGTGCATGGCGACTCTGTATCGATTTTACCGACTTAAATAAAGCCTGTCCCAAAGATAGTTACCCTTTACCACATATCGACTACATGGTGGATGCCACAGCTGGACATGAATTGATGAGTTTCATGGACGCCTACTCGGGATATAATCAAATTCCTATGGATCCTGAAGAAGCAGAACATACATCTTTTTATTCAGCCCGAGGATTATATTGTTACACCATGATGCCATTCGGTCTTAAAAATGCTGGGGCCACATATCAAAGATTAGTTAACAAAATGTTTGCCAAACTCATTGGGCATACTATGGAGGTTTACGTGGATGACATGTTAGTCAAGTCGGTCTATGCAGCTGATCACATTAATCACTTGCAGGAAATGTTTAACATCCTGAGGGAATATTCTATGGTGCTCAACCCGAAGAAATGCACTTTTGGAGTTAGTTCTGGTAAATTCTTGGGATATATTGTTACTCAACGCGGCATCGAAGCCAATCCCTTGAAAATAAAAGCCATTATGGATCTATCACCTCCTATGTCGGTAAAAGGGGTTCAAGCTTTAACCGGCCGACTTGCTGCTTTAAATCGGTTTCTATCAAAGTCAACTGATCGATGCAAACCCTTTTTTGAATCGATAAAGAAAGGGAAATGCTTTGAATGGACCAAGGAATGTCAGCAAGCTCTGGAAAGAATGAAGGAAACACTTCTTCAGATCCCGACTTTGCAGAAGCCAATACCTGAAGAAATGTTGTATTTATATTTGGGAGTAAGTGATGCCGCAATCAGTGCTGTTCTTATTCGTGAAGAAGGACGTCAACAATATCCAATTTACTACATCAGTAAGGCCCTACATGAAGCCGAATTGCGATATCCAGCGATGGAAAAGTTAGCATATGCCCTTGTTATCGCTGCTCGAAAGTTACGTCCTTATTTCCAAGAACATTCAATAACGGTACTTACATCTTATCCCTTAAAGTCGATCTTACACCGACCTGACACATCAGGAAGACTAATCAAATGGGCCATAGAACTCGGTCAATATGATATCCACTATAAACCGAGAACTGCAATAAAAGCTCAAGCTTTATCCGATTTCATTGCCGAGTTTACTCCTGTAATCGAGACAATCAATGAAGTTCAATCATGGACGTTGTATGTTGATGGCTCCTTAACTCAACATCGAGCTGGAGGAGGAATCATATTGATAGACCCTCAGAACAAGATGTTTTGTCATTCTGTCAAGTTTCTCTTTCCAGCAACAAATAATGAAGCGGAATACGAGGCCTTATTGTCTGGGTTAAATCTCGCAGACTCTATGAATGTAAAGAAATTAAAGGTATTCTCTGACTCACAATTGCTAGTAAATCAAGTCCATGGAGATTTTGAAGTTAAAGAACCTCGGTTACTTCCATATTTGACGCTCGTAAAACAGAAGATGTCTCGATTTGATATTCAGTTGGAACACATTCCTCGTTCACAAAATGTTCCAGCTGATGCTCTGTCTAAACTCGCATCAAGTACAGGATTAGATGATGTCGAGTATGTCCAAGTCGGTCACCAAGAAATGCCTTCTATTTCTCTTCCTGAAGTCTTAAATATCGAGTTACATAAATCCCCGACTTGGATGACACCGATTATAAAATATTTGGAAACAGGAGTTCTACCTCAAAATCCAAAAGAAGCCTGAACTCTTCGAATTCGAGCTGCTCGGTTTACTCTGGATAATGGAATTCTTTACAAACGAGGATACTCTCTTCCCTTATTAAAATGCTTAACTGAATCAGAGTCACGATATGTCCTTAAAGAAGTTCATGGAGGAATTTGTGGAAATCATCATGGAGCACGAACATTAGCATACAAAATACTTCGACAAGGATACTATTGGCCGACTTTGAAAACAGATGCAACAAACTGGGTACGTAAATGCGCAAAATGTCAAATATTTGCCCCAAATGTTAATCAATGTCCAGAATCACTCAAGTCGATCTATAGTCCGTGGCCATTTGCTAGATGGGGAATTGATATAATTGGTCCACTCCCAACTGCAAAAGGTGGTGTTCGATTTGCTATTGTAGCAGTTGATTATTTCACCAAGTGGGCTGAAGCTGAACCGTTAGCTGCGATAACCGAACAGAAAGTGGTCGGCTTTGTTTGGAAATCGATCATATGCCGGTTTGGTATACCGAGTTCAATAATAACTGATAACGGTCGACAGTTCGAAGGAAAACAACTTGAAGCTCTTTGTGAAGAATATCAAATTAAGCATTTCTTCTCCTCGCCATATCATCCTCAATCCAATGGGCAAGTCGAAGCAATCAATAAGATTATCAAAAATGGTTTAAAAGTCCGTCTTGATGCAGCAAAAGGATCGTGGCCTGAAGAACTACCACATGTATTGTGGGCTTATAGAACGACAGTTAGTCATGCAACAGGAGAAACACCATTCTCCTTAACTTATGGATCAGAAGCAGTTATCCCTGTTGAACTCGGATTTCCTACTTATTGGGTGATGCATTTTCAAGATGAAATCAACTCGGAAAACCTCAAAGTTAGCCTGGATCTTCTGGACGAAACTCGTCTCATAGCAGAACTCAAGAATGCTGCATACAAACAAAGAAGTGAAAGATATATCAACTCAAAGATGAAACCTCGATCATTTCAAGTCGGTGACTTGGTACTTAAAAGAATTACTGGACCGGAACCGGGGCCTTTGAAACCGAAGTGGGAAGGACCATTCAAAATCAGTCAAGTACTCCCAAAAGGTACTTACCGACTTGAAAAGCCAGATGGACTTGCTCTTCCATATCCTTGGAATGCCGTTTATCTGAAGAAGTATTTTCAATGAATGTACTCGATGTAATAATGACTCTGTACACATATTGATGTATATAATAAAATTGTGTGCTAAAGAGTCTCTTCAAAAGAACCGGGATACTTTAACTCGGCATACAATTGTCTTTATCTAGCCAAGGTTACAACTTGGACAAGACTAATGCTTTTTCTTCAAAAGAACCGAGATACTTTAACTCGGTATACAGTTAGTCTTTATATAGCCAAGTCTATAACTTGGACAAGACTAATACTTAAAATTTCTGAAAGATATTTCAAAATTAAACCGAGTCTTATTGACTCGGTAAGTTATATCTTTCTGGACCAAACTGATAACCTTCGAATACCAAAGTACAGAGACTTGGGAAGGTTATGGACAAATTAAAATTAAGGTTGGATTGTCTTTGAATTCAAATCCTGAAGATTGGTTTGAAAAAGATAATATCCAGATTTCCATCTGAAAAGATGGTGTCCACTTAAAAATAAAGTTTGGCCGACTTCTTAAAATTATGAATGGAAATACTTAAAGCGACATTTTCATTCATATTAAATAAAATTATCCATTACAATAAAAAATTGTGTCTCGACATACCGAGAACACTACTCTAAAAACTAAACTAAAAATATAACTTAGCTGACTTCGCTGGATCATCAACTGTCTTTGCCGCATCAGCACCATCTTCATCCTTGGCTGCTTCTTCAACATCAATCTTAACAATTTGCTCGTACATTACACGGCTTATGATGTCGAAGACCCGATCTTCTTCAACTTTCGCAGCCTTTTCAAGTTCGGAGGGAGTCACTGGAACATGCTTATTCAAAATCGCATCTCCTTCCCCAACTTCAGGCATCTCGGTCACAACTGGTTGATCACCTTTCTGCGACAGCTCAGCCACTTTTCTTTCAAGGAACGCTAAGACCGACCTCCGAAGCTGCTCAGGAGTCATCTTCTCGAGTTCCTCCTCTAAGCTTACTTCGGTTAAGGTCTTAACGTAAACATTAGCTAGCTCGGTTTTCTTCTCTTTCTCACCTTCGAGTACCATATTGACGAAGGCGCGACGTAGACGAGCTTCCCTTTCTCGGCCCAATTCAGAAGTTTCAGAACTTGCCTTAGTCCCAATGGCAGCAAGAAGGCCCTCACAGAAATTCTTCTCGTCCTCATCGGCTTCGATATGAGTTGTTGCTATAGAGGGATTGAAGTTATGGCTTTGAATTTTGTGCAGAAGGAATTGACGGATTACCTCGATGTCGTACAAACCGTCGTCAAAGCGCTCAACCATCCAGCGCAGGTTAAGACAGGTGTTCATCTCGAATTCACGGTCTTCGTCCTCAGAGTCGGAGTCGGCTTTAGCCTTAAGCCGGTTAGCCTCTGCCTCGAGAATCCTCCCCGCTCGAAGACCGTCATTATATTTCTCCTCGGCAAATTTAGTCTTCTCTTCCTGGAGTTTGCCGAGTTTGGCCATATGAGCATCTCGATCCTTCTTCAATAATTCTTCGACCTCAGACCGACTTCTTCGGGTGATCTCGTGAGCGTCTTGCTCTTTACGAAGAAGACTTTCACACCGAGATAACTGCTCTTCAAGCACTTTGACACGCTGCTCCGATGTGATGATTTGACTCGTCAACTTCAAGACATCATTATCGAGGCTAGCCTTATCCACTCTTAAAGCCTCAATTTCGCTCTGAGCAATCGTCAGTTGCTCGGCTTGCTCATCAATTTTAACCCGCAGCTCCTTCTCTTTAGCCGTTGCTTCTTCTCTTAGAGATGCAAGAGCTCCATCTCTAAGTTCCAGTGTGTGTTTCTTCTCGACAACTTGAGCCGCGTTAAGACGGAAATCATCCTCGGCCATTATCAAACTCACGAGAGCACGACCGAGACAAGCTTTTGCATATTTGAACTTATACGTGCTCGAAAGTGATGACACACCAATCTCGGACCTCGGATCCCACGCCATCATAGGGACCCGAGCAGCATCAATGACATGGTTGGGCAGTTCAACCGAACTCGAGATCTCGGGAATCTCAACTGATTCAAAAGCCGAGAACCACTTCTCGACCGATTCCCGAGGCTGTTTAAAATTCAAAAATCTCTCCTCATCCATCGGCAAGAAGGACCGATCCACAAGCGGTTCTTTCTTCTTTTTCTTCTCTCGATCACTGGCATCATGTTTTTTCTTCATTCGTTCCTCGGTAGCGGGAACGTCTTCAACACGTCTTTTTCTTGACCGAGTAACGGGCACTTCACGCTCAGCAATAATTTCTTGGCCACCATCAGGCTCATCAGAAGCTAAATCAATAATAGGTGGATTCTCTGCTGGAGTAGCCTCAACAACCGGCTCAACTTCAGACACAGCAGCGGTAGCAGCAGCAATGGCAGCCATAGGACCTTCTGCTGCAATAGCCAGAGGATTCGGTTGTGGTACTTCGATCGCAGCCGTTGACGTCGCACCATCATCGACATTGGTTTTTGGAGGATTCATAATCGGGTTCTCCAGATAAGCTTTCACCAACTTTTTTCGACCCATTCCTGATAGACGCAACTCCTTACTTTTTCCGACTTTGGTTCGGAGGTCTAAATTCGGACTGTTCTGGCGGAAAGCTCTTGCGTCACGAGTGGTCTTGAAGCCGAGAACCCCTATGAGTGGATAATATACTGCAAATACAAAATTGAGTTACTATGGTTTTCAAAAGTAACCGACTTCATATAAGATCGAAAATTTATTCAAATTTACCTGGTTGAAATGAACTGTCAGAAATTTCAGGACAAAGACCAGCAGCTTTTAGTCTTGTGTTCTTCAGGATCAACTTAAAGCTACGTTGGGTCTTCTTCAACTTGAACAACTCGGTAATTCTTCCTTTCAAAGTTGAACCGAGTTTTGATCCCTTGCTCTTGGCTGCAAATAATAAAGTATGGACCTGTTAGTACAAAAACAAGCAGTCAGAATAACTCGGTAAAACAAAGACAAACAAAAAAACTTACAAACTGTAGAATTAATATTGATGGGAATTGTCATCCCATCGATTAAGGGTTTCGAAAAATGCGGAGTCTGCCAATCTCCTCCAACCCATAACCACTCTTCTTGAAACCCATGGAAGGATTCTGGAATGTCGGTTATCAACTCGCCGATCTACAATCCCTCTTGAGGTCTTCCTGCACAGGCATAACAAATCAAAGGATCTGCTACTTGCCTATCAGCGCATCGTCTAAACGAGTACAGATTTCTAATTTCTTCAACGGTGGGCATATCCCAACCCTTTTCCTTCAACAGCACCATGAGACCGATTATTTTCTTCCACGAATTCGGCGCTATCTGGCACAGGCCAATTCCCCAATTCCTTAAGTAATCTGTGATTAAAGCAGGGAGAGGAAACCGAAGCCCTGATCTTAGTGAATCCGCAAACACGCCGACACAGCCAGGCGGCGGACAAGTAATCCTTTCCCCAGGATAAGGAGCAAATAACTTAACTGAGGAAGGAATAAAAATCTCTTCTCGAAGAATGACTATGTCGGCGTCAGTTAAAATACTCGGTTCACCTCGGTAGTCATCGATTGGTTCAGGCCACCGCCGAGCTGGACGTCTCCAGTAGTCAGGGAGCGACATTGCATCTTCTTCGACTTTTCTGTCCTTCTCGACGATGTCTCTATTCAGATTCAGTCGCTTTACTAACAGGGGATCCCATCGATAATACTCGAGAGGCAATTCCAAATCCTCATCAGTAAAAATCGGGATATCAGAAATCGTTCTACTACTGCTATCATTCGCTTGAGCAGACATCTTTTCCGAATCGATAAAAATTAAAAAATTCGAAACGGAGCAAGAACACAAAAAGATTAGGGCAAGTTCTTACCAAAATTTCCGAAAGCCCTGAATTGACGAAAAGATCACAGAAAAAGCGAGTGCACGAAGAAAATATTCGAAAGAAAGATTACAGAGAACACAAGAAAAAAGCAAAGAAGTTTAAGGTACGGAAATTTTTTTGCACATCAAAACCGACTGTAATTTATAGGTTTTGATTTATAACCGTTGGAGACATCCAGAAACGGCGCGTGTAACGGACGTATCTTAAAACGACATAACGTTACAGTAATTATTAGCACACGTGGCCACGTCTCGAAACGCCATGTCGTTATAAATTTATATCCGTTGGACCCATTAAATGCAGACACATCTTTTGAGAACCGCCATGTCAGACCAAGTGCCATACTAGAAACGTCAAATAAAGCAAAGTGTATTCATGTCGGTAGACAAAGCAAGGCAAGTCGGAATAAAGCAAAACAACAGACGACATCAGCAACTATTCAAAAAGCTTCAAATACCTACTGATGTCGGGGGCCTCACTATTGATATCCGACCCGACAACAGATTGAAGATGAAGATTAATCAAATTATTGAAGAAATAATCTCTCCAGAAGATGAACTTACTGCAAGTCAGTATTTACTGAGAACTAATTACCGACTTCTACACTGTTACCGACTTCAATAGATTTTCAAAGGAACCGACATCTGAAGCCAATACGAATGACCGATTTCAGTTCCTTAAATATTACGATGAAATCAAATCCCTCTATTTCAACCGACTACCACAAAGCAAATATTCCAACAGAAAGTAATCATTCGAAGTATCTGATTGGACCAACCAAACAAAAAGGCAATCATTGATGTTTCCCGCCGCTTCAAGTAAAGCAGCTCAACATTAAATGCATCTTTATCCATTTCAAGGAAGAAGACAAAAGCCACCGTACTATAAATAGCAGAATTTATGATAGTACGAGGATCTTTTCGAACACATGGTACACGAACAAAAGACGATCTCGGTTTTCAGTCTAAAACCGACTTCTGTACTCTTGTGAATATAATGAATACAATTAAATAAAACGTTTATCTTCGTTTTCTTGACACCTGCTGCGTTTAATTTTAAGTTGTTAATTCGAGACAACAACACAAATCACGTCTTTGATTGCACGAACAAGATCAGATCAAAATCGGATCAAATGGATCAAAACGAGTTTTTGCAGTCAGGCTCCTTCCGGCGACGTGTGAGGGCGCGTGCGGCGTCGGAATCCGGCGACGTCGGCAGCGATGGAAAGCTCTCGTCGAGTCGGTCGTTTGGGTATACTGTACGTCTCAATCTGACTTCCGGTTAGTTCTGTAGGTCAAAATATATTTCGTCTCGGTTTACCTACAGATCTTCTACTGTATTACTCAATACACCCTTCTTCAACTTGTACCAGTGGAGCAACAAGAAGAAGATAAAACTCGAATGAGATCTAGAGAGAGAGACGTGTTTCACGTGAGATGTGAACTATATTGCCTTCTCATGAGCTTAATGATATATATATAGAGCTACAATAGGGACCCTAAGGAGATTAAGAAAAGGGCTCCTTAATTAATTAGACTAACTGTGGGCCAAGCCCACTCCTCTAATTAATTAAATAATATTAATGGGCCACCAACATTATATTATTGCACTCCCTCTTCCTAGCCCAAATTACATTTGAGACTCCAATAATAATTACTCGATTTACCTCCCCACGTTTAAGATATAATGTCCATTAATTAATTCGATTACTGACAATCAAGAATTAATTAATTTATTATTATTTCACCGAAGCTAGCGCTCGTTCATCACATTCTTATTATGCCGGAATTTAATCCACCTGCAGGGTTTAGCATAACAATCCTTCATGAACTCACTCCGGGGACATCATCAAACTAACGCACATGGTGACCGTAAATATCCTAACAGCACATCCTATATATAATAATATTACCCAAAACAGTAGGAATATTAATCCAGCGAACTGAACCTCACCCATGTGAATCAAAGTAATATATATTATATATATCTGCCTGTTTAATATCTTACGGGTTAAGAGAACGCAGTAATTAACCGAGGCCTAGTTCATTTACGACGATCAGTATAAAATGAACTTCTCCTCTCTGGGATCCTGTTCAATACATAAATGTACTAGTGCAACTAATCAGTCAAGACAAACTGTACAGTTGACACTACAACCGTTCGGATGGGGTGTTCATGTCCATCTAGGTTGTGAACAACTATTCTTGTTCGCAAGTGACTGATAGAGTGATCTTCGGTTCGCCCGATGACGACCCACCCTATCTAAGTGCAGAACAACAGAACGTAGAACTTGTTTAATCTAACATGATTCTCATTCATAAAGGGTAAATGTGTAATAACATGCAAAGCCAAGCTTTCAGTATATAACACTAACAATCTCCCACTTATACTTAAAGCTTTCGCTTTTACAGTATAGTCCTATCAATCCGTTATTCTAAAAGACCTATGTCGATCCTATTGCCATGCATCCTCTGATGCAATCTTGGCAACATCAACGTCTCCTCTACCAACGATATCCCGAATCAGATGGTATTTGCGCTCTATGTGTTTGCTTGCCCTGTGGGCTCGAGGTTCTTTTGAGTTCGCTACTGCTCCACTGTTATCACAGTACACGGTGATACCACGTGGCAAACTCGGTATAACCTCTAAGTCCACTAAGAAGTTCCTGAGCCAAACTGCCTCTGAGGCTGCTATGTACTCGGCTTCCATGGTGGAGTCTGCCACGCATTTCTGCTTAGCACTCCTCCATGAAATGGCTCCACTGCCCAAGGTAAACAAATAACCTGAGGTTGACTTACTTTCATCCTTATCTGACTGGAAATCGGAATCACTGTAACCCAGAGGTAACAAGCTGCCTGCACGGTAAACTAACATGTACTCCTTAGTCCTTCTCAGGTACTTGAGTATATGCTTCACCGCAAACCAATGTTCCCGTCCCGGATTACTTTGATATCTAGCTACCATGCCAACGGTGTAGCTAATATCCGGCCTTGTGCATAGCATTGCATACATGAGACTTCCTACTGCCAAAGCATAAGGAACTGTCTTCATCTCCTCTATCTCCTTAGACGTCTTAGGAGACATCTCCTTAGATAGAGGTATTCCATGTCTGAAAGGTAACATACCTTTCTTGGAATCCTGCATGCTGAATCTGGCCAAGACAGTATCTATGTATGAAGCTGGGATAAGCACAACATTCTCTTCTTACGATCTCTAATGAGCCTAATACCAAGAATGTGTCCTGCTTCACCTAAGTCCTTCATATCAAAGTGCTTAGACAACCACACCTTTACGTCTGATAACTCTTTATCACTGTTTCCAATAAGCAGTATGTCATTTACGTAAAGCACAAGAAACACCACCACGCTCCCACTGATTTTCTTGTAAACACAATGCTCATCCGGACATTGAGTGAACCCGTACGACTGGATCACCTCATCAAAACGGATGTTCCAAGATCTCGAAGCTTGCTTCAGTCCATAAATAGACCGATTAAGCTTACACACTAGATGCTCACGACCTTCAGCAACGAATCCCTCTGGTTGCTGCATATAGATGTCTTCCTGCAGGTTCCCATTAAGGAAAGCTGTCTTGACATCCATCTGCCAGACCTCATAGTCCATATAAGCGGCTACAGCCAAGAGAATTCGAATGGACTTAAGCATAGCTACTAGCGAAAAGGTCTCATCATAATCAATACCCTCGATCTGGGTATAACCTTTCGCAACAAGCCTAGCCTTAAAGGTTTGCACCTTCCCATCCAATCCTCTCTTTCTCTTATAGATCCACTTACATCCAATGGGTCGTACCCCATCGGGTGGTTCTACAAGATCCCAGACCTGATTAGAGTCCATTGACCCCATTTCAGCTTTCATTGCAACATTCCATGAATCTGCATCTTTATCTTGGAGTGCCTCATCGTAAGTTCTTGGGTCCGATTCTAGGCCTCTTGGAACTAAGTCCGATGACTCTCCAAGACCTATCCATCGGTCGGGTAAATAAGAAACCCTCCCAGTGCGACGAGGCACTGTCTGCACTGGTACACTCTCAGTGTGTCGTGTTGCAGTATTATGTGATGTATCTACTTGCGCACTCGGTGGGGAACCATCGATTTCACCCCTTATCTCCTCTAAGACTAGTCTACTCGCGGGCTTATGATTCATAATATAGTCTTCTTCCAAGAATCTAGCGTTCGTCGAAACGATTACCTTCTGATCCTCAGGACTATAAAATAATCCACCTTTCGTTCCCTTGGGATAGCCTACAAAAACTCGTGCTTCCGAACGTTTCTCCAACTTGCCAGGTTCCTGCACTAACACGTGTGCAGGACTACCGCAAACTCGAAAATGTGAGAAACTGGGCTTGCGCCCTTTCCACATCTCATAAGGGGTAGTGTCAACTGACTTCGACGGAACCATGATCAGAATATACGATGCCGTTTCCAATGCCAAACCCCAGAACGAATCTGGTAACCACGAATAACTCATCATAGACCTAACCATCTCCATAAGAGTCCTATTTCTTCGCTCTGCAACCCCATTCTGCTGGGGCGTGCCGGGTGCAGTCAGTTGGGACTCAATCCCAGCTTCCGATAAGTATGTCCTGAACTCTCCAAAAAGGTATTCGCCACCTCGATCAAAACGAAGTGACTTGATACATTTACCATGAAGCTTCTCCACAACTGCCCGATACTCCTTGAATTTCTCAAAGCATTCGGACTTGCGGTGCAACAGATAAACATACCCATATCTCGAGTAATCATCTATGAAAGACACATAGTACTCGAAACCTCCTCTAGCTTGGATCGACATAGGACCACACAAATCAGAATGAATCAATCCTAGCACTTCTTGGCTCCTATACCCCTTTGCCGTAAACGGCCTCTTAGCCATCTTACGTTCCAGGCATGATTCGCAAGTTGGATAGTGCTCTTCCAATGGACCGAGATGTCCACTGGCCACTAACTTTTGAATCCTCCTAAGGTTGATGTGCCCAAGTCTAAGGTGCCACAAATATGCTTGATTCATCTGCGAAGACTCCTTCCTCTTATTAGATGTAGTTATGACATTATTCAATTCATTATGTTGCACTGTGGGAGAGTTCGGTTTGAGAACATATAAATTGCCAACTATTGAACCACAACATATGGAACAATTTTCAAAACGAATAATAACCATGTCATTAAACGAAACTGAAAAACCATCCATAACGAGTTTAGAAACTGAAACAAGGTTCTTTCTAAAGCTAGGAACATAAAGGCAATTTCTCAAAACCAAACTACTGCTATCAAACGATAAAGTAACGTCTCCCACTGCAACAGCCGCCACTTTCGTAGCATTGCTCATGTAGACGGTGATCTCTCCCTCCCTAAGTCGCTGGGTTTCCTGGAACCCCTGCAAATAATTGCAGACATGATCAGTGGCTCTAGTATCTACACACCAGGTTCTGGTATATACAACCGCTAAACATGTTTCTACGACATTAACGAGAGAGTTACCTTTCATGAGGAGAGGGCAATCGACCTTCCAGTGTCCTGACTTATTGCACTTGTGGCATCTTTCTTTCGGTTTCTTTGCCACAGCCTGAGGAGTCGGTCGTGAGTAAACCGGAGCATCCTGCGCCTTTGCCTTTCCTGCAGACTTCTTCCTCTTCCTGCCCTTGTGAGGCCTGGAAGGTCCAGCCTGCTCGGCGACTAGCACCTGAGGTGCTTGAGTGAATCAGGCCTCCGCCGACTGTAGCTCTGAAAGCAGTTCTGGAAGAGCCATATGCATCTTGTGCATGTTGTAGTTCAACCGGAACTGATCAAAGCTCTTCGGCAGAGATTGGAGCATAATATCAACCTGGGTTTCCCCGTCAATATAACCTCCCATAACCTCAAGCTCATTGAGCTGCGCCATAACCCTGAAAACGTGCTCCCTTACGAGTGTGCCCTCGGCCATGCGCGTACTCATCAGAGCACTCAAAGCCTCTTGCCTAGCAGTCCTAGACTGATGTCCGAACAGATCCCTGAGATTGAGAAGTATATCTGCTGCAGTGTCCTTAGACTGATGCTGATGTTGAAGAACATTCGACATAGAAGCCAGAATGTAACACTTCGCCATCTCATCAGCCTTCTTCCACCGAGCATACTCCTCTTTCTCTTATTCAGGAGCATCAGCCGCCGGCACCGCCGGGCAAGCATCAGTGATAGCAAACTTATAGCCCTCAACAGTCAACACTATGTCTAAGTTCCTCTTCCAATCAATGTAATTAGGACCAGTAAGCTGATTTTCTTTTAGAATGACAGACAACGAATTGAACGACATGATGAATATTCTGAGAATCATGCACATAAATTTTATAGATTAAACACTTTTGAATTTAACTGTTAATATTGATATCCTCAAAACAACATTAACTTAAATCCACCGACATCTATTACACCTTGTGAGAATGCATGCTACGAGGGTCGCCCTACAAACTCGCATTTTGTAAGAGAAGGGCTTTTCTAAGGCCCATTAATTTCCATAAGTCAAAACCAAATTCATGACGAACGAAATTAATAGTCGGTCTCCATTTGGCCATGCAATAGAATTCAGGGACCCCGAAGAGGGTTAATAAATTTAATCGCATTCTAAGTGAATCCCATTTCTCGGTCCTAAGGTCGTCAAATTTGATTATACGTCATCCGAGGGGAAGCCCGTACGCTCTTATAAGATTTCCTCTAACCGTCTACTTTTAGAAATTTGTCCTGGTAATTTCCTACAACTAATTTTAGCAATGTCACCCGAGGGGGAGCCCATAACCGCAATTAATTGATTTACCAACAAATTAGAAATGGAGGCCTTAGGAATTTTACAATTAACTTTAATTTAAAATCCCTTCTCAAACTTAGTATAATTTAATGAGGATTTTTAACTATTTATACAATTCTAAATTAATCTATGTTAATGCAATAATTAATTAACATGCATATTAATTCATGCAATTCTAAATTAATCTATGTCAATGCAATAATTAATTAACATGTACAATAATTTATGCAATTCTAAATTTCCATGCCAGAACATAATTAATTACATGCATAATTTATTGACACAATTCTAAATTAATCCTATGCATTACATAATTAATTAACATGCATAACTAATCGTGCAATACTAAATTAATTCCATGCAAAAATATAATTAATTAACATGCATAAATAATAATTTAATGGCATAATAAATTTAAATAAATGAATAAATAAATCCACTATTATAGCCATTAAATATTGAGTCTCCTTAAACAAGGAAACTGTGACAGTCCTTTCCCTGTTCAACTGGAACTCCTTTAAGCAGTAGAATCCTGGTTGATCTTGTACTGCTTGGACAAGAAGGCAAAACCTCTCCACCTCCTGCAGCCAACCGCCGACCGCCAGCCGCCGCCGCCGGTGGTCGGAAAAACGCGCCGTTTCTCTTTTTTTTTTTAATTCCTCGAGGCTCGTTGATCTCTTGTGATCTCCCGGTCATCAACACACGATCACAATAAGAAAAATATAATTTACAAAATTACATAATTCGATCCTAGATCCAACGAATGGATGTACATGTTTTCTAAACAAATAATTAAATCTATCCGGTCAACCCCGGGCGAATAATTATTACAAACATTCATCCATAAATTCCTCGACATGCCCGAGGCTTTAAAAACAAATTTAAAACCATACATCACATTCAACAACATTCATCAAACACATAATCGGCCATAATAGTGGATTAACTATTTTCCTGCAAAACCGAGTTATGCAAATATAATCCAATATATGGCTGCGTTTGAACACATCTTGTCAAATAAAGCCGTAAAAATTCGAACTTTGTACAAAACGAATTAACCAAGTGCTCTGATACCACTTGTTGGGATCTGTAAGGATCTCGTTATGTACAAATCACGAATTCAATAGCAAACGTTAACCTATGCGCAGCGGATCTAAAGGTTTGACGTAGAGAACTTACGGCTTAAAATTTATGTACATCTGGCTGACCACGAACGGTTGACCGCAATTGATTGACCGCAAATCACGTCTTTGATTGCACGAACAAGATCAGATCAAAATCGGATCAAACGGATGCAAACAGATCAAAACGAGTTTTTGCAGTCAGGCTCCTTCCGGCAACGCGTGAGGGCGCGTGCGGCGTTGGAATCCGGCGTCGTCGGCGCCGATGGAAAGCTCTCGACGAGACGGTCGTCTGGGTATACTGTACGTCTCAATCGGGCTTCCGGCTAGTTCTGTAGGTCAAAATATATTTCGTCTCGGTTTGCCTACAGATCTTCTACTGTATTACTCAATACACCCTTCTTCAACTTGTACCAGTGGAGCAACAAGAAGAAGATAAAACTCGAATGAGATCTAGAGAGAGACGTGTTTCACGTGAGATGTGAACTATATTGCCTTCTCATGAGCTTAATGATATATATATATAGAGCTACAGTAGGGACCCTAAGGAGATTAAGAAAAGGGCTCCTTAATTAATTAGACTAACTGTGGGCCAAGCCCACTCCTCTAATTAATTAAATAATATTAATGGGCCACCAACATTATATTATTGCACTCCCTCTTCCTAGCCCAAATTACATTTGAGACTCCAATAATAATTACTCGATTTACCTCCCCACGTTTAAGATATAATGTCCATTAATTAATTCGATTACTGACAATCAATAATTAATTAATTTATTATTATTTCACTGAAGCTAGCGCTCGTTCATCACATTCTTATTATGCCGGAACTTAATCCACCTGCAGGGTTTAGCATAACAATCCTTCATGAACTCACTCCGGGGACATCATCAAACTAACGCACATGGTGACCGTAAATATCCTAACAACACATTCTATATATAATAATATTACCTAAAACAGTAGGAATATTAATCCAGCAAACTGAACCTCACCCATGTGAATCAAAGTAATATAAATTATATATATCTGCCTGTTTAATATCTTACGGGTTAAGAGAAAGCAGTAATTAACCGAGGCCTAGTTCATTTACGACGATCAGTATAAAATGAACTTCTCCTCTCTGGGATCCTGTTCAATACATAAATGTACTAGCACAACTAATCAGTCAAGACAACATGTACAGTTGACACTACAACCGTTCGGATGGGGTGTTCATGTCCATCTAGGTTGTGAACAACTATTCTTGTTCGCAAGTAACTGACAGAGTGATCTTCAGTTCGCCCGATGATGACCCACCCTATCTAAGTGCAGAACAACAGAACGTAGAACTTGTTTAATCTAACATGATTCTCATTCATAAAGGGTAAATGTGTAATATCATGCAAAGCCAAGCTTTCAGTATATAACACTAACAATCTCCCACTTATACTTAAAGCTTTCGCTTTTACAGTATAGTCCTATCAATCCGTTATTCTAAAAGACCTATGTCGATCCTAT
>BKCP01003224.1:789630-864126 GCA_008636005.1 Striga asiatica
TTTGTCCTGGTAATTTCCTACAATTAATTTTAGCAATGTCACCCGAGGGGGAGCCCATAACCGCAATTAATTGATTTACCAACAAATTAGAAATGGAGGCCTTAGGAATTTTACAATTAACTTTAATTTAAAATCCCTTCTCAAACTTAGTATAATTTAATGAGGATTTTTAACTATTTATACAATTCGAAATTAATCTATGTTAATGCAATAATTAATTAACATGCATATTAATTCATGCAATTCTAAATTAATCTATGTCAATGCAATAATTAATTAACATGTACAATAATTTATGCAATTCTAAATTAATCCATGCCAGAACATAATTAATTACATGCATAATTTATTGACACAATTCTAAATTAATCCTATGCATTACATAATTAATTAACATGCATAACTAATCGTGCAATACTAAATTAATTCCATGCAAAAACATAATTAATTAACATGCATAAATAATAATTTAATGGCATAATAAATTTAAATAAATGAATAAATAAATCCACTATTATGGCCATTAAATATTGAGTCTCCTTAAACAAGGAAACTGTGACAGTTCTTTCCCTGTTCAACTGGAACTCCTTTAAGCAGTAGAATCCTGGTTGATCTTGTACTGCTTGGACAAGAAGGCAAAACCTCTCCACCTCCTGCAGCCAACCGCCGACCGCCAGCCGCCGCCGCCGGTGGTCGTAAAAACGCGCCGTTTCTCTTTTTTTTTTTTTTTTTAATTCCTCGAGGCTCGTTGATCTCTTGTGATCTCCTGGTCATCAACACACGATCACAATAAGAAAAATATAATTTACAAAATTACATAATTCGATCCTAGATCCAACGAATGGATGTACATGTTTTCTAAACAAATAATTAAATCTATCCGAACAACCCCCGGGCGAATAATTATTACAAACATTCATCCATAAATTCCTCGACATGCCCGAGGCTTTAAAAACAAATTTAAAACCATACATCACATTCAACAACATTCATCAAGCACATAATCGGCCATAATAGTGGATTAACTATTTTCCTGCAAAACCGAGTTATGCAAATATAATCCAATATATGGCTGCGTTTGAACACATCTTATCAAATAAAGCCGTAAAAATTCAAACTTTGTACAAAACGAATTAACCAAGTGCTCTGATACCACTTGTTGGGGTCTGTAAGGATCTCGTTATGTACAAATCACGAATTCAATAGCAAACGTTAACCTATGCGCAGCGGATCTAAAGGTTTGACGTAGAGAACTTACGGCTTAAAATTTATGTAGATCTGGATGACCACGAACGGTTGACCGCAATTGATTGACCGCAAATCACGTCTTTGATTGCACGAACAAGATCGGATCAAAATCGGATCAAACGGATGCAAACAGATCAAAACGAGTTTTTGCAGTCAGGCTCCTTCCGGCGGCGCGTGAGGGCGCGTGCGGCGTTGGAATCCGGCGACGTCGGCGGAGATGGAAAGCTCTCGACGAGACGGTCGTCTGGGTATACTGTACGTCTCAATCGGACTTCCGGTTAGTTCTGTAGGTCAAAATATATTTCGTCTCGGTTTGCCTACAGATCTTCTACTGTATTACTCAATACACCCTTCTTCAACTTGTACCAGTGGAGCAACAAGAAGAAGATAAAACTCGAATGAGATCTAGAGAGAGACGTGTTTCACGTGAGATGTGAACTATATTGCCTTCTCATGAGCTTAATAATATATATATATAGAGCTACAGTAGGGAACCTAAGGAGATTAGGAAAAGGGCTCCTTAATTAATTAGACTAACTGTGGGCCAAGCCCACTCCTCTAATTAATTAAATAATATTAATGGGCCACCAACATTATATTATTGCACTCCCTCTTCCTAGCCCAAATTACATTTGAGACTCCAATAATAATTACTCGATTTACCTCCCCACGTTTAAGATATAATGTCCATTAATTAATTCGATTACTGACAATCAAGAATTAATTAATTTATTATTATTTCACCAAAGCTAGCGCTCGTTCATCACATTCTTATTATGCTGAAACTTAATCCACCTGCAGGGTTTAGCATAACAATCCTTCATGAACTCACTCCGGGGACATCATCAAACTAACGCACATGGTGACCGTAAATATCCTAACAACACATCCTATATATAATAATATTACCTAAAACAGTAGGAATATTAATCCAGCAAACTGAACCTCACCCATGTGAATCAAAGTAATATAAATTATATATATCTGCCTGTTTAATATCTTACGGGTTAAGAGAAAGCAGTAATTAACCGAGGCCTAGTTCATTTACGACGATCAGTATAAAATGAACTTCTCCTCTCTGGGATCCTGTTCAATACATAAATGTACTAGCACAAATAATCAGTCAAGACAACATGTACAGTTGACACTACAACCGTTCGGATGGGGTGTTCATGTCCATCTAGGTTGTGAACAACTATTCTTGTTCGCAAGTAACTGACAGAGTGATCTTCGGTTCGCCCGATGACGACCCACCCTATCTAAGTGCAGAACAACAGAACGTAGAACTTGTTTAATCTAACATGATTCTCATTCATAAAGGGTAAATGTGTAATAACATGCAAAGCCAAGCTTTCAGTATATAACACTAACAATCTCCCACTTATACTTAAAGCTTTCGCTTTTACAGTATAGTCCTATCAATCCGTTATTCTAAAAGACCTATGTCGATCCTATTGCCATGCATCCTCTGATGCAATCTTGGCAACATCAACATCTCCTCTACCAACGATATCCCGAATCAGATGGTATTTGCGCTCTATGTGTTTGCTTGCCCTGTGGGCTCGAGGTTCTTTTGAGTTCGCTACTGCTCCACTGTTATCACAGTACACGGTGATACCACGTGGCAAACTCGGTATAACCTCTAAGTCCACTAAGAAGTTCCTGAGCCAAACTGCCTCTTTCGCTGCCTCTGAGGCTGCTATGTACTCGGCTTCCATGGTGGAGTCTGCCACGCATTTCTGCTTAGCACTCCTCCATGAAATGGCTCCACTTCCCAAGGTAAACACATAACCTGAGGTTGACTTACTTTCATCCCTATCTGACTGGAAATCAGAATCACTGTAACCCAGAGGTAACAAGCTGTCTGCACGGTAAACTAACATGTACTCCTTAGTCCTTCTCAGGTACTTGAGTATATGCTTCACCGCAGACCAATGTTCCCGTCCTGGATTACTTTGATATCTAGCTACCATGCCAACGGCGTAGCTAATATCCGGCCTTGTGCATAGCATTGCATACATGAGACTTCCTACTGCCGAAGCATAAGGAACTGTCTTCATCTCCTCTATCTCCTTAGACGTCTTAGGAGACATCTCCTTAGATAAAGGTATTCCATGTCTAAAAGGTAACATACCTTTCTTGGAATCCTGCATGCTAAATCTGGCCAAGACAGTATCTATGTATGAAGACTGGGATAAGCACAACATTCTCTTCTTACGATCTCTAATGAGCCTAATACCAAGAATGTGTCCTGCTTCACCTAAGTCCTTCATATCAAACTGCTTAGACAACCACACCTTTACGTCTGATAACTCCTTCTTACTGTTTCCAATAAGCAGTATGTCATCTACGTAAAGCACAAGAAACACCACCACGCTCCCACTGATTTTCTTGTAAACACAATGCTCATCCGGACATTGAGTGAACCCGTACGACTGGATCACCTCATCAAAACGGATGTTCCAAGATCTCGAAGCTTGCTTCAGTCCATAAATAGACCGATTAAGCTTACACACTAGATGCTCACGACCTTCAGCAATGAATCCCTCTGGTTGCTGCATATAGATGTCTTCTTGCAGGTTCCCATTAAGGAAAGCTGTCTTGACATCCATCTGCCAGACCTCATAGTCCATATGAGCGGCTACAGCCAAGAGAATCCGAATGGACTTAAGCATAGCTACTGGCGAAAAGGTCTCATCATAATCAATACCCTCGATCTGGGTATAACCTTTCGCAACAAGCCTAGCTTTAAAGGTTTGCACCTTCCCATCCAATCCTCTCTTTCTCTTATAGATCCACTTACATCCAATGGGTCGTACCCCATCGGGTAGTTCTACAAGATCCCAGACCTGATTGGAGTCCATTGACCCCATTTCAGCTTTCATTGCAACATTCCATGAATCTGCATCTTTATCTTGGAGTGCCTCATCGTAAGTTCTTGGGTCCGATTCTAGGCCTCTTGGAACTAAGTCCGATGACTCTCCAAGACCTATCCATCGGTCGGGTAAATAAGAAACCCTCCCACTGCGACGAGGCACTGTCTGCACTGGTACACTCTCAGTGTGTCGTGTTGCAGTATTATGTGATGTATCTACTTGCGCACTCGGTGGGGAACCATCGATTTCACCCCTTATCTCCTCTAAGACTAGTCTACTCGGGGCTTATGATTCATAATATAGTCTTCTTCCAAGAATCTAGCGTTCGTCGAAACGATCACCTTCTGATCCTCAGGACTATAAAATAATCCACCTTTCGTTCCCTTGGGATAGCCTACAAAAACTCGTGCTTCCGAACGTTTCTCCAACTTGCCAGGTTCCTGCACTAACACGTGTGCAGGACTACCGCAAACTCAAAACTGTGAGAAACTGGGCTTGCGCCCTTTCCACATCTCATAAGGGGTAGTGTCAACTGACTTCGACGGAACCATGATCAGAATATACGATGCCGTTTCCAATGCCAAACCCCAGAACGAATCTGGTAACCTCGAATAACTCATCATAGACCTAACCATCTCCATAAGAGTCCTATTTCTTCGCTCTGCAACCCCATTCTGCTGGGGCGTGCCGGGTGCAGTCAGTTGGGATTCAATCCCAGCTTCCAATAAGTATGTCCTGAACTCTCCAAAAAGGTATTCGCCACCTCGATCAAAACGAAGTGACTTGATACATTTACCATGAAGCTTCTCCACAACTGCCCGATACTCCTTGAATTTCATAAAGCATTCGGACTTGCGGTGCAACAGATAAACGTACCCATATCTCGAGTAATCATCTATGAAAGACACATAGTACTCGAAACCTCCTCTAGCTTGGATCGACATAGGACCACACAAATCAGAATGAATCAATCCTAGCACTTCTTGGCTCCTATACCCCTTTGCCGTAAACGGCCTCTTGGCCATCTTACGTTCCAGGCATGATTCGCAAGTTGGATAGTGCTCTTCCAATGGACCGAGATGTCCACTGGCCACTAACTTTTGAATCCTCCTAAGGTTGATGTGCCCAATTCTAAGGTGCCACAAATATGCTTGATTCATCTGCGAAGACTCCTTCCTCTTATTAGATGTAGTTATGACATTATTCAATTCATTATGTTGCACTGTGGGAGAGTTCGGTTTGAGAACATATAAATTGCCAACTATTGAACCACAACATATGGAACGATTTTCAAAACGAATAATAACCATGTCATTAAACGAAACTGAAAAACCATCCATAACGAGTTTAGAAACTGAAACAAGGTTCTTTCTAAAGCTAGGAACATAAAGGCAATTTCTCAAAACCAAACTACTGCTATCAAACGATAAAGTAACGTCTCCCACTGCAACAGCCGCCACTTTCGTAGCATTGCCCATGTAGACGGTGATCTCTCTCTCCCTAAGTCGCTGGTTTTCCTGGAACCCCTGCAAATAATTGCAGACATGATCAGTGGCTCCAGTATCTGCACACCAGGTTCTGGTATATACAACCGCTAAACATGTTTCTACGACATTAACGAGAGAGTTACCTTTCATGAGGAGAGGGCAATCGACCTTCCAGTGTCCTGACTTATTGCACTTGTGGCATCTTCCTTTCGGTTTCTTTGCCACAGCCTGAGGAGTCGGTCGTGGGTAAATCGGAGCATCCTGCGCCTTTGCCTTTCCTGCAGACTTCTTCCTCTTCCTGCCCTTGTGAGGCCTGGAAGGTCCAGCCTGCTTGGCGACTAGCACCTGAGGTGCTTGAGTGAATCAGGCCTCCCCCGACTGTAGCTCTGAAAGCAGTTCTGGAAGAGCCATATGCATCTTGTGCATGTTGTAGTTCAACCGGAACTGATCAAAGCTCTTCGGCAGAGATTGAAGCATAATATCAACCTGAGTTTCCCCGTCAATATGACCTCCCATAACCTCAAGCTCATTGAGCTGCGCCATAACCCTGAGAGCGTGCTCCCTTACGGGTGTGCCCTCGGCCATGCGCGTACTCATCAGAGCACTCAAAGCCTCTTGCCTAGCAGTCCTAGACTGATGTCCGAACAGATCCCTGAGATTGAGAAGTATATCTGCTGCAGTGTCCTTAGACTGATGCTGATGTTGAAGAACATTCGACATAGAAGCCAGAATGTAACACTTCGCCATCTCATCAGCCTTCTTCCACCGAGCATACTCCTCTTTCTCCTGCTCAGGAGCATCAGCCGCCGGCACCGCCGGGCAAGCATCAGTGATAGCAAACTTATAACCCTCAGCAGTCAACACTATGTCTAAGTTCCTCTTCCAATCAATGTAATTAGGACCAGTAAGCTGATTTTCTTTTAGAATGACAGACAACGGATTGAACGACATGATGAATATCCTGAGAATCATGCAAATAAATTTTACAGATTAAACACTTTTGAATTTAACTGTCAATATTGAGATCCTCAAAACAATATTAACTTAAATTCACCGACATCTATTACACCTCGTGAGAATGTATGCTACGTGGGTCGCCCTACAAACTCGCATTTTGTAAGAGAAGGACTTTTCAAGGGCCCATTAATTTCCATAAGTCAAAACCACATTCATGACTAACGAAATTAATAGTCGGTCTCCATTTGGCCATGCAATAAATCCAGGGACCCCGTGGGGAGTTTATAGATAAGTCGCATTCTAAGTGAATCCCATTTCTCGATTCTGAGGTTGTCAAAATTGATTACACGTCCCCCGTGGGGAGGCCCGTGCGTTCTCTTAAGATTCCCTCTAACCGTCTAATTTTAGAAATTTGTCCTGGTAATTTCCTACAACCAATTTTAGCAATGTCACCCGTGGGGGAGCCCATTGCCGCAATTAATTGATTTACCGACAAATTAGAAATGGAGGCCTTAGGAATTTTACAATTAACTTTAATTTAAAATCCCTTCTCAAACTTAGTATAATTTAATGAGGATTTTTAACTATTTATACAATTCCAAATTAATCTATGTTAATGCAATAATTAATTAACATGCATATTAATTCATGCAATTCTAAATTAATCTATGTCAATGCAATAATTAATTAACATGTTCAATAATTTATGCAATTCTAAATTAATCCATGCCAGAACATAATTAATTACATGCATAATTTATTGACACAATTCTAAATTAATCCTATGCATCACATAATTAATTAACATGCATAATTAATCTTGCAATACTAAATTAATCCCATGCAAGAACATAATTAATTAACATGCATAAATAATAATTTAATGGCATAATAAATTTAATTAAATAAATAAATAAATCCACTATTATGGCCATTAAATATTGAGTCTCCTTAAACAAGGAAACTGTGACAGTTCTTTTCCCTGTTCAACTGGAACTCCTTTAAGCAGTAGAATCCTGGTTGATCTTGTACTGCTTGGACAAGGCAAAACCTCTCCAACTCTTGCAGCCAACCGCCGACTGCCGCCTGGCTGCCGCCCGACCGCCGGTCGCCGCCGCCAGTGGTCGGAAAAACGCGCCGTTTTTTTTTTTTTTTTAATTCTTCGAGGCTCGTTGATCTCTTGTGATCTCCCGGTTATCAACACACGATCACAACACGAAAAATATAATTTACAAAATTACATAATTCGATCCTAGATCCAACGAATGGATGTACATGTTTTCTAAACAAATAATTAAATCTATCCGGTCAACCCCCGGGCGAATAATTATTACAAACATTCATCCATAAATTCCTCGACATGCCCGAGGCTTTAAAAACAAATTTAAAACCATACATCACATTCAACAACATTCATCAAACACATAATCGGCCATAATAGTGGATTAACTATTTTCCTGCAAAACCGAGTTATGCAAATATAATCCAATATATGGCTGCGTTTGAACACATCTTGTCAAATAAAGCCGTAAAAATTCGAACTTTGTACAAAACGAATTAACCAAGTGCTCTGATACCACTTGTTGGGATCTGTGAGGATCTCGTTATGTACAAATCACGAATTCAATAGCAAACGTAAACCTATGCGCAGCGGATCTAAAGGTTTGACGTAGAGAACTTACGGCTTAAAATTTATGTAGATCTGGTTGACCACGAACGGTTGACCGCAATTGATTGACCGCAACACGCGTCTTGGGTTGCACGAACAAGATCAGATCAAAACTGGATCAAACGGATGCAAACAGATCAAAACGAAATTTTGCTGCCAGACACCTTCCGGCGGCGCGTGAGGGCGCGTGCGGCGTCGGATTCCGGCGACGTCGGCGGCGATGGAAAGCTCTCGTCGAGACGGTCGTCTGGGTATACTGTACGTCTCAATCGGACTTCCGGTTAGTTCTGTAGGTCAAAATCAATTTCGTCTCGGTTTACCTACAGATCTTCTACTGTATTACTCAATACACCCTTCTTCAACTTGTACCAGTGGAGCAACAAGAAGAAGATAAAGCTCGAATGAGATCTAGAGAGAGAGATGGTTTCACGTGAGAATGAGACTTCTATTCTCTTCTCATGAGCTTAATGATGTATATATAGAGCTACAGTAGGGACCCTAAGGAGATTAGGAAAAGGGCTCCTTAATTAATTAGACTAACTGTGGGCCAAACCCACTCCTCTAATTAATTAAATAATATTAATGGGCCACCAACATTATATTATTGCACTCCCTTTCCCTAGCCCAAATTACATTTGAGACTCCAATAATAATTACTCGATTTACCTCCCCACGTTTAAGATATAATGTCCATTAATTAATTCGATTACTGACAATCAAGAATTAATTAATTTATTATTATTTCACCGAAGCTAGCGCTCGTTCATCACATTCTTATTATGCCGGAATTTAATCCACCTGCAGGGTTTAGCATAACAATCCTTCATGAACTCACTCCGGGGACATCATCAAACTAACGCACATGGTGACCGTAAATATCCTAACAGCACATCCTATATATAATAATATTACCCAAAACAGTAGGAATATTAATCCAGCGAACTGAACCTCACCCATGTGAATCAAAGTAATATATATTATATATATCTGCCTGTTTAATATCTTACGGGTTAAGAGAACGCAGTAATTAACCGAGGCCTAGTTCATTTACGACGATCAGTATAAAATGAACTTCTCCTCTCTGGGATCCTGTTCAATACATAAATGTACTAGTGCAACTAATCAGTCAAGACAAACTGTACAGTTGACACTACAACCGTTCGGATGGGGTGTTCATGTCCATCTAGGTTGTGAACAACTATTCTTGTTCGCAAGTAACTGACAGAGTGATCTTCGGTTCGCCCGATGACGACCCACCCTATCTAAGTGCAGAACAACAGAACGTAGAACTTGTTTAATCTAACATGATTCTCATTCATAAAGGGTAAATGTGTAATATCATGCAAAGCCAAGCTTTCAGTATATAACACTAACACTCTTGTACTCCGAAAACACCCATACTAAAGTAAACAACAATAATAATACAATATCATGATCTTCGGTATATAACTGGACTGGAAATCTGTTCCAGTAAATGAAACTTTACTCTCTCTTTCCGATATCGGATCGAATACTTGTGCACAATCTGATGGATATTTCTTAAGGCAACTTGGGGCCTTCATCCGAAGCGTAAAAACCTAAACTTTATACATACCTCGGAAATGATATCAATATTATACTTAATATAATACCCAGTCTGGGTCCCCACCTTTCTTTTGAAAACTTTTGAAAAATGTAAGTGTTGCTCTTGGGTAGCTAACTCCTCAAGCTACATAAAAAAATATAAACAAATATACTAAGTACTATGCTCGTATACTCAATAAGATACTGGGATTCTTAACTCTAACTGATAACTTGTCCAAATCTTAAAGAAATTCAATAAGCATGCTATTGCTGAAATGAATACTAAACTTAACTTTTCTTGTACTTATACTCAATCAATTACATAACTCATCATATCAATCTTATCTCCCAAATCTTAAATATTGGCTTATACTCACTTTTCACTTAAATAACTTGAAAGTGAAAATAAACTCAAAATATACTCATCTTTAAATCATAATACTTAATCATGATATTAATATGTAAGAATTAAACAATCTTTATAAAATTTTATAATCAACATATTAAACTAAAACTTTGTCAAATTGCTCATTACTCATATGAGAATTATTCATAAAAATCTCACTTTAACAATTTGATCATATAATGAATATTCTTGCATATATATTCATCTTTACATATATGCCATCTTATTATCTTAACTCCTTCATTTTTCATTATTAAATTATGAAATTTAACAGTCATATTCTTAATTCATATTTAGACATGCCACAAAAATTTCATAATTTTATCATGCATATATCTCGACTTATTCAAGTTTAATGTTGTTGCTGGAAACAAGTACATAAAATTCAGCTTGCATGATAAACTTTAAAAATTCATATTTTGAGTTATACTAAACTAAATGACTTGATTCTTGGTCCTATGTACTCCTCTTTTACACAAGAAATAACCATAGGAAGCATAGATTTCTAGATTTTTCATAGCTAGGTAAAAATCTCATCATAACTGAATACATATGACATATATATATATGAGCTGGAAATAACTTATCTTATAGCATGCTTATACTCATATAAAACTTTAATATCTAAGTCATATAAAAACATTATTAAACACTTAATATCATCTACTAAACATGATAAAAAAATAGCATCTTACCTCCTTCTTGTTTGAAAATCTATAGTTTCTCATTGACTTCTTCAAAAATTAAAACTCTACTATTTTTATTTTTATTTTTCTCTCTCTTTCTATCTTTTTGATGAAACTATGATGATTTGAGAAGATACTTGATGATAAAATCTGATTGAAACCTCTATTTATAGCCATGAATGAGCTTTTGGTAGATAAAACTTAGTCCACCAAATTTAATAAAATTCTCACCCATTTGTTGAAAAAAATGCCAACTTAAAGACTTTGCAAAACTTTGTTGTGATTTTCTCATCTCATTCTCACCAATTGATGACCAAAATTTCGTGCTTAATGTGATGTAATTGATTCAATATATTATTGAAAAAATGTCACCATTCATCATATAAAAACTTTGGAACAAAATAATAAAAATAATAAAAATAATCCTTGTTATTACTTATGCATTTTCTTTCAAAATGGCTGATTTTAAAACTCTTTTACTGAAAAGTAATACTCATATATGGTCTTGATTTATGCTAACAAACCGAGAATAACACAATTTACGGAACTCAATTCGGACTTAAAACGAACGTTTTCTGTAAAACTGAAAATTCTAAAATTTAAATCCTTTACTCACGGTTTTTCTTTCAATTTAATGAACATATTGCTTCTTAGGATCTAATATAATTATCTTGAAATATTCTACATTTACAGAACCACATTCGGACTTAAACCGAACGATTACCGTAAAATCGAAAATTCTAAAAATTTCGGTTTATCTTAAAATAATTTAAATAGACTATAATGTCTAAATAAATTTTCTCACTTCTTTGAACATTTATCACTTAAATGTTCATGGATACTTAACCGCACTTCGAGACTTAACTTGTATCAATTTATGCTAAGGCTCGATTTTATGATTTTATCTTGATGACTTAAACACTTAGAAAAATTCTAAGTATTTAGTACTAAGGCTCGGGTATTTCTTAATTAATTTTAACTCATGACCGAACATACTTGGGTTTAGTTCACTACTTATCTTAAACGATTAATCAAATTATACTCAATTTCGATTATTCGTCATCTTATATTAATTAATCCCATCTTATAAATCCATTTATAAAAATAAACAGACCGGAATTAATTAATTACTGAACTGGCTCGATTAATGAATAAAATTGAACCGAGAATACTTTCGACTTAAAGTCGAATTTTTAACTGAATAACTTAATAACTGGCTCGGAACTAGGAACGAGCATTATTAATAAAAGTAATTAGGTCATACTTAGAATAATTACTTTTATTAATTACTGAATGGGATATTACACCCTCGGTCTGAGCACCCGTCTCGAGCCGGGGGCCACGAACGGTCGTATCGGCCGTTGACTTGGTTGGATCCGCTCAAGTTTGACGGCTATCAAACGTCCTCTCATCTTCATCCGCCATCACCGTCTCAACTTTCATCATGTCGGGTAAGCCTAGCCGTTCGAACTTAATGTCACGGATCGCCTCGAGCTCCTCTAGACTCTTCCCGCTGGTTTTGAAGTCAATGTTAGCAGCATAACCCTCTGTTTTCTTATAGTCATCCATTCCGGCCTTGCGCCCATTCTCGAGGACCTCGTCCAGCAACTCCCGCGATTTAGCCATCTCTGCCAACCGGACTTCAAGCTTCTCCCGCTCGGCTATCGCCCCCATCCCTTTCGCGACCGGTTCTGGATAACTCCTCAATGCATTCATCCAGCCGCTTGGCGGCGGTCTCAACTTCCGCTAACAACCTCACCTCCTCAAGCTTAATCACTTTTATTTCACCTTCAAGCTCGGCCATCTTGTACTTCATCCCGTCGGCCCTCTTAAGGTCGTCCCTCAGGGTGTATATCTTGTTCTCGCATATGGCGTGTTCGGCCCTCAGACGGACGAGTTCGCCCGCAATCTTGCGAAATTCGGCCATAGCGCTGGCCTGCATGCACATGGCCCGACCCAAGGAACTGGCCGCGTGCTCCATCCTCTCAAGCGGACTCAACCCCTGAGCTACTTGCTCGACCTCAACGTCCCAGCTCATCAACGGAACCACGGCAGACTCGAGGACGTGCGCAGGCCACCTAGCTGCATTTGAGATATGCGGACGCCTCACAGATTTAAACTTAACAAACCAGTCATCCGTTATTCCCTTCAAGCGCTCGGCGCGCACAGCCCTAGTCGGCTCAATGGGAAGAAAGGTACTGGACCCATCCTGATGAACATGGACATCCTTCTCCTCAAAGAAGCCCGTCTGCTCCGTTCGGTCCCCGGGGCCAGCAGTCGACCCCTGCTCGACGGGGACCAATGAGTCCCGCATCTTCCCGTCCGGTCCGCTATCACCCTCTCTCGCTCGCTTACGCCCTCACTGGCGGGTATCTTGCAGCTGCTGTTCGCCTTCTTCACCCGACGAGGCAACAATTTCTACACTCGCTTCGGCGACCGCCCTAACAGTGGCCTGTTTCGCGGCCGCCTGCATTTTCTCCAACATTGCCAAGCGGTCCATCTCCTCAGTCGACTCGGATTGCTTCTTTCTTTTCTTTGAGCCGGAGGCGACTTTCTTCCCCTTGCCCTTGGCTATCCTCTTCGCCACAACGTCAGTTCCAACTCCTCTAAAATCGTCCAGCGGATAGTAGGCTACATATTAGCGTATGGTTAATGATGAAACGGCCCGAGATACATGGAAAGACGAGGGGAGAAATAATATAGAGAAGTGTACTTACTCGGTTCACAAGCCGGTTCGATGTGACCCGAACAAAGACCCGCACCAGCCAGACAAGCGTCTTCAACTAACAGAGGCCACTCTCTCAAAGATGGGTCTAAGTTCAGCAACTCGTCCAACTTTCGAGTAAACGACTCCCGTAGCTCTGGTACGTGCTTATGGTTGGCTCAAACAACGAGTCGCACCTATTAGTACGAACAAAAATAACATGAATCAGAACGAGTGACCAAAGTAAAATCGAAGAAGCTAAACTAACCCATTTTAGATACAAATCTAGTGGGGACTGTTAAGAATTCAGATGTTTCTGGGTCTCCTTCGGACCGAAGGGTTTGCCACTGACGACCGACCCAGAACCAAGATTTCTTGTACTTGCTGATGGTTTCGGGGACTTTTCTGATCAAATTACTGTAAGCGGCGTCTCGAATGGAGATAGAAAACTGCCCGGATCTCTTTCTAGTCTCTTTAAAAAGAAACAAAGCCCGAATATCATCGCAGCTCGGAGCTTCCCAACCCTTCTCGTGAAAGAGGACGAGGAGGCAGATTATCCTTAGCCACACAAGCGGGGAAATCTGGCTAAAACCGATGCCCCAATCTCGAAGGTATACGGTCAGGACGCGGGGTAGAGGGAAGCGCAAACCGAAAGTAACGGACCGTTCGACAACTCCAACGTATCCGGGAGGTGGGCAATGAATGCGCTCACGCTTATACAGGGCGAACATCTGCAATTCTCGAGGAAGCCGGATATAGG
Organism: Striga asiatica; assembly: GCA_008636005.1. NCBI lineage: Eukaryota > Viridiplantae > Streptophyta > Magnoliopsida > Lamiales > Orobanchaceae > Striga > Striga asiatica. Next base: position 803,987 of record BKCP01003224.1, read on the forward strand.
TTCGTAGCCTCACCACCCAGTCATCGGTCATATCGCTGGGTGTAGCGGCAAGCGTGAACCAAGTCTAAGTCGGCCATTCGCGGTACGGTCGTCTCCAATACCCTTTCGGGATGGCGACGACCGATTCCTCGACCTTTCGATCCTCTTCCGCGTTTTCCTTAAGAAGGGGCATTCTCAACTGGCCCGCTGTGTCCCCCTGTAGGGCCTCTTCATACTGCTCTTCATTATAGCTCTCGGAGGGTGAAGACATACCGGGCTATTTGTGAAGGGAAGATTAAATCAAGGAGAAGAAAAGGTTGCAGACGAAAAGAAAAAATACCTTATCGAAAGCTGAGGCTTCGCAAAAACCGAACGAACAAGCGCTGTGTTCGACCTTGGAAGCACAAGAGAGACTAGAAATTTGTGAAAAGCTTGTGAAAGAAAAATTTCTGGGCTCAGAAAAAGCGGTATTTATAGATGAGGATTTGAATTTTTTGAAGAGACAGTGGTCCAGATTTGAAACGGTGCAAAGCAATAAAACGTTTCGCGCACGCCATTATTATCGTAGGACCAATGCGATCATGACACGTCGAGGGGGGCAGTAACTGTCGGCCCAGATAAGCGAAAAGGCGCGACTTTTTATGAAACCACATTTCATTTAATTCTTTGTCTCGTTCGGCTCATTCGAATCACCCGAAGTAGCTTCGGTAAATATGATTAGTCCGAACCTTCCCATATATACCGAACCTGGGGGCCTTTGTACATGGTACATACCGAACGGACAAGAATTATTCTAAATAAAGCCTATTTGGGCTCGTAACCAGGAAAGCAGCGGAAGGACCGAACAGATGTAGGAACCGAGCGAAGTGAACATGGCATGTTCAAGTGGTGCCCATCATTACCAGGATATTGCCCGTACGATATACATTTAATGTGGCAGGATTCGGAAATCGACCATCTAATGGTGCCCAGGAGTATGGGACGCGTGTCACAACTCGAGGGAAGTTACCTTTTTGAGATGGGGTTTTATAGTACATTAGCATTAAGTGTGGTGTGACTAAATATCTTTTAGATATCTTGAAAAGATAAAAGGAAAAAGAAAGCCTAAAACAGGCATGTAACAAGTCCTCACACTTCCTATATAAGGAGCAAGAGGCAACATTAAATGCGATGAGTAAATGATCTCATTAAATACAAAATAAGGCACGGATAGAGTATACATTCGTACTACCTTTTGTACCGAATACCACAAATAATCCCTATTCGTGTAGACCGAACAGAGTGTACATTCCAGTATACAGTTCGAACACATTGTTGGTCAATTTTAGACATCAACAATTGACGCTAGAAGGAGGGCTAATCCCAACATTTCACGAACATCCTCGACGTCCAGCCGAGGACTGCGCCAAGAAGAGTTGGAGGAGGGAGAAAACCAACGTAACCGCCAACCAGCCGCAAGAGACTACACGGCACTCTTCGCAGATCCCAACTTCGTCAAAGGAATATCGAACTTCATGATGCAGATCCGGCCACCGACAACCCAAGCTCCGAAGACACCGGCAAAGAAGGACTAGCTGTCGGACCTAGCCACAAAGGTCCGGTCGTTCAGTTAGACACCTCGCAATCCCGCGAGGATACCACCAGGAGCCTAAGGGAAAACACAAAGACCACAACTCGGTTCGAAAGAGAAAAGACGGACGAGAGTCGTTCGGTCACCGACTCCCACCCACGACGCACTAATCGGTCGGTTTTCAACCGACTGGGAAGGAACACGGTCAAAGATGACCTCAGACGAACGGTCCTCAAACGGCGGGTGAGCGAAGTCAAAGAGGAAGAAATGAGAAAACTTCGGAGAAGGCTAGCCGAACTAGAGTCTCGCCACAAAGGAAAGGGACGAGTCACTCCGGCCTCCCAAGACCGAACCGAAGTCATACCAAGACAAACCATCGCAACCTCCAGAGGACGGACAGAAATCATTTCACCCGAGACAGAATCGCCATTAATATTTGTAATTTTGCAGGAAAATTTACCGGAGAAGATCAAGGTCCAACAGATTGGATTCTACGATGGGATCTCGGACCCGGACACCCATATAGGTCTATTCACTTCCTGGATGGACCTACACGGGGCTCGAGACGCTTTACGGTGCCGAATGTTCTCATTGACCTTGGGCAAAAAAGCCCAACGATGGTACCACTCGCTGCCACCCCATTCGATGCACAGCTGGCCACAACTGAAGTCAATGTTTCGAACCCATTTTATTGGATCCCAGCCATGCCGAATCCCGAACGAGTCAATCGCCAACATAGTCCAGGGAACCGACGAGAGGCTGAAGGATTACATCGCCCGCTTCAACGAACGAGTGCAGAACATGGAACCGTGCCACCAAGAGACCCTACTCGTGTCAGCCTACTCGGGACTAAAACCAAACTCGATGTTCCGATGGGCCCTATGTCAGAACAAACCCCAGACGTACCATGAGTTTTTAATGAGAGCCCAGCAGCACGTAATTGCGGAAGAGAGCATGTCAATACCAACATTCGGACCACCGACAGAACCGCCATCAAGAGCCAAGGAGCATAAGCCGTTCAAGGAGTTCCCAAAGGAGGGGAAAGCAGCCCACATTCGTGCTTTACAGAGGTAGTACCATGAGGAGTTGACAAACAGTTGCCATGGAGTCTATTCGGCCGGCGCGGCCGTCGTGTATGAGGAACTAAAAAACAAAGGGATCATACCGGACCCGAAGCCGCTCCGAGCCGACGAGGAGCACTTAGACAAAACCCGATACTGCACGTACCACAAGTCGCACGGTCATAATACCGACCAGTGCAGGAATCTGATATCTGCTTTGTTGAAATTAATTGATAATCCACAGGTGAGGAGATTTACCTGAGCTGAAGGAAGAAACCGACGTCCCAGGAAAAACGAACGTTTGGAATTAGAAGGAGAACTCGAATACGATCCGAACCAGCAGAGGGCAAGGGATCATCCCCGAGAAATCCTGACGATCAGCCAGGACCGAAGGGATGAGGCCAGCACATCCGAGAGAGGCCGTCGGAAGAGAACCGTGTCCATTCGAGATGAGGAGGAATCATCAAACAAGCCGGTCGAAAGGACCACTCCCACAAGAAGGATCAACACGAGCCGAGGAGACTCGGGAATATCCAGAAGGCAGATCAAAGCGTACGCGCGTCGAGCATACAGTACCGGACACCAAGTCAGCCGTGCAGATGTGAGAGAACGACAACCCGCACCTACAAACCTTGTGATGTAGTTAACTGCAAGTTTAAATAAATCTGTTTTCTTTATGTCTAAAGAAATATTAGACAAAGTTTAAGGATAAACGAATTTTCAGAAAAGATGAGTTTGAGTAGCATCCCGAGTTAGTCGCAAAAGATTTCGAAAGAGTTATAAGTATTTTCGAAGTAAAAGTTGCGAAAAATTTACTCTAATGAGCGGGGTGTTACAGGTGGTATCAGAGCTTGAGTTTAAATGCTCAGTATACTAAAAGTTTAAGTTTCTGAAAGAGAAAGTTTTCAGAAAAGCCAAAGTTTTTACATAGAATTTCAAGAAAACCGACCACACCACGCTCACACCTCGCCGACTACCAGGTAAGTGTTGTTAAAGGTTTTTATAAAAGTTTTTAAATATATTCAAATTTACTAAGTCTATGCTCAATAAGAATTCAGGATTCGAACTCTAGAAATCAGTCAATATATTCAGATTAGTATTAAAGTTTGAAATCTAGTTTATCAAGTTAACTAGATAAAGAAGGAGACTCGAACATTCTCAGTTAAGTCATCAGATTAAGATTTGAGTTAAGATCTGACTATAAAGGTTGATTATATATTTGAGCCAAGTATCAGAAGTAACGGTATTTCAATATATAATAGCCAAAAAGTACGGGTAAATCATGGGGGTTTGAAATAAGAACCAAAAGCCGGACAAGATCTTGTAGGCTTGAAACTGAACCGTAGAAATAAAGTTTCAGAAAATAGTCAATCTTTATAAGTCAGAAGTTTTGATATCTTATCAGTTAGATATCATAAGCTAAAAATTGGCAAAGTTCGAGGTTAAGTTATAAGTTATTTTGTATTAGTACTTGTTAGTAACAGTACAACTATACAAAGTACTTTTCAGAAATCAATGAGTATAAGTTTAAGGTATCGACATATAATAGTCATGTAGCCGGGAAAATTATGGAAACCTGGTTACTAGTCCGAGTTTACCTGGAGACTTGAAATCGAACCTTAAAAGATATCAGTATCACATTCCAGATACTGAGATGATTAATTAAACTTCTCGAAAGATTTTTTTTGAATTAAGCAAGAGTAATTTGGACATGTGAAAGTTAAAGATAGTTTGTTTAATAAGTAAAGACTAATATGTTTTTATCCCTTTGGAGAAAGTATTTGTACCCAAAGATAAATGATGAGTTTAAAGCCATAATTAAGAAATGGCGAGAAGAAGCAAGAAAAAGAGTTAGATTAACCAGAACTCTAGCACAAGCTAGGTGTTTTCGAAAAATTAACAATTTCCTTAAAGTTTAGTATAGCTATTTATTAATGGTTATACTGTTCAAGTCATATAGTTAGTGGTTTTAGAATGCGCGAGGAAAAGTTTCAAGACCACAACTGAGTAAAGTTTAAGAAGCATAGAATCTTGACTGAATCGAGAAGTTATCTCAGTCCAGGAACAAGTAGTATTGATGTGTGAATCCAATATATACGAGAAGAGTATATTTTGCACAATCAATCTACTTGACAGATGGAAATTCTAATATCATTGAAAAAGCAAGACAAAGATTAGAGCACACTATTGAGAATTTCCTTATTTCTAAGAAGCTAGTACAGAATATCAGAAAAAGGAGATACAGATAAGCATAAAGGAATTCTCAACTAGTACAAAGTAATATTACATAAAGGGAGGGTGCGTCTCAAGAGCACAAGACTCCATAACTCTGCCACCCATCATGGTTGTAGTTCCACAAAGATAGATCTAAAGGATCAAATGCTCGCTTGCGTTTGAATCCTAGAGTTTCTACAGAATCTTGAACTGGTGAGATGCTGTTTTGAAGTTTCTTGATAAGTTCAGAGGAAGTGTCAGCAGACTTGAATATTTCTCTTTGGAAAGGAGATATAAATGTTTGATACACTCCATCTAGAAATCCAAGCAAGTGGTGGAAAAAGTTATTGAAATTCAACAAACCAATAGGTTTGGTTTGAAATTTCACTTCTGCCCAAGTAGCAAGGGGTAAAAGCAGTCATTAAAGTTCCATATCCACCAGGAAGAACGATGAAAGCATCACAACCAGATATCATAGACATCAAACAGTCATAAATTGAAAGAGTTATCATCAAAGTAGCAGAATCTTTGACAACCTTTGATTAAGTGAGATAAAAAAGAAGGATACTTCTCACTTGGATATCAAAGCATTTAGCAGCCATTAAGAGGTTGTTAAGGAAGTAGATACTAGTTCCTCCATGACTTCGTAGTCGAAGGCTTCGTAGCCTGCTCGAGAGTCCACTCGAGAGTGGTTTTCTGAAAACTTTCTGACTCACTGAAGTATTCAGATACACAAAATCACTCTGTATCGGACGAACGAGACCTCCCGAACTGCCAGCCATGACTGAGTCGGATTGCTGACCACTCTGTATCAGAGGGGGACGTCCCGAAGTGGCAAGAATGAGTGGCCCGGACTCGACCGTGCTGAGAGACGGGAGGCTTGCGCGCGGCCGACTGTTGACTCGCATGTGAACTGCAGCCGCCATCATCGAACGCACAAACTCCCCAGGCCAGCGTGTGCGGCCAAGCCTCGACCTTACAGCTGGTTTCCGAGTAGGTGGGTACGCACGCGTCCCAGCGCCCCGCTTATGTAGCGCCAGCGAGCGTGCCGAAGGGTGGATAGCGTGCACATGGGATGGTGGCAATGAGTTAGGCGCGCGAGCGGGAACGAGCGCGAAATGGCACGAGGATGAGGGGGGCTCGACGCGCGGGACGATAGAGAAAGGGGTCGACGAGGTCGACACGGTCGATGGGGTCGACAGGGCGAGCGAGCGCAGCTCACCCACACTAAAACCTTTGTTCGTCCCGAACAAAAGTACACCTTGTGAGAATGCATGCTACGAGGGTCGCCCTACAAACTCGCATTTTGTAAGAGAAGGGCTTTTCTAAGGCCCATTAATTTCCATAAGTCAAAACCAAATTCACGCCGTCTGTTCTGGAAAGGGAGTACAGCGAAGATCTTGTCCAACTCCTTCATTCACTCCAGCACCGCAGTGGGGTCCTCATTCCCCGCGAAAGTAGGTGCATGCATGTTCTGGAACTGGATGGAAGTCACATGTGAGGCGCTGGTCGAGTGGGACGATGAGGTCGACGCGGCGAGCGTGCGCGACACAGGCGCACGTGGCTGGGACGCGCCCGAGGCAATGGAGTTTACCGTCGATATTTCGACGGTAAGATTGAGGATGATGGTATGCATGTGACAATAACTATATGTTTATTTTGGTTTACTTCTTCCCTGCAGGTAATCCGATCCTTGGTTCCTCATAAATTGGAGGATTTTGTCTAATTTGTCGTCTTGGGTGAGCGAGCTAGGACCGGCCCCTTGGGTTTGCATTCCTCCAATAGGGCCCCTGCCGCCGTTGCCACCAGCCCCGACACCGACGCATGCCCTTCCGCCCTTCCGGTCGCCGATAAAGTCACATCCACCTCTTCCATCGACTTCCCAGCGTGGTCCGGGCCTGCTGCACGGGGACCATGGGCTTGGCGCGTGAATGACACTTGGACTGATTTTTGAGGCTTTTCTTGTGTCCAAATGACTTAGAAAAATATATCAAGTGTTGGTTACGATGATGACGCGCGAAAATCACAGCGAGGGTGATGAGAACGAGCGTGATGAGATGACGATGGTTGAAGGAAAACGCAAATCCTATCCTGACTAGCAGCCACCAAATCAACCTAGGGGAATCCCAAAGCATAAGAAAGCAACCCCTCCACTGCCAAACTGCCTAGCTGAGTTGAAACTCCTGCCATGAATCCACCCAAAGCCAATTCTTCCAAACGCCATAAAACATCCCGAAAGCTCCCAACACCGCCAAAACAAACAGTGCGCCCCGGAACCCAACCCCAGAGAACCGGAAAAAAAGAGCTGACTTGACACCGCAACCCCCGCTCCAATTTCTCAAAAACACGAAGATACCTGAGCCGCACAAGAACCCGTCCCCCCGAACCGCAGGCGCCAAACCTGTGAGGAGAGCTTTCAGGAGCTCAAGAAGAGGCTCACGATGGCTCCAGTGCTGACTATTCCGGATCCTACTCGAGGTTTCACCATCTATAGTGATGCCTCGAAGCAGGGTCTTGGCCGGTCGTATACCACCCGCCGCCATCGCCTTCACTCTGCAACTTGCCGTGCGCCACAAAACTCCCGCCGTTGAACAAGAGAATCCCCAAATCTTCCTCGCCGTCTAGTTTCCGTAGCCTTCCCCAACGGGGCTCCGCCTCCTCCTCGGCCTCCTCCGGCTCGTCCGCGAGGAGCCGACGCTTCTTCTGCCGCGAAGCAACGCCCTGGTCGGTAGTGCCGCGGCCACGACCGGCACCGGCCTCACGAACACCGGTGTTTTTAGTATTTTATTTTTTTTCGTTTTAGTTTATTTTAGGTTTTTCTGGCTCATTTAGTCATTTTTGTGTTTTTCTGTAGTGCCTGAATCTCTGCGTCGTAGCTCGAGGAGGCCTGAATGGACGCGTGAAAGGGATTTTTAGACATAGGAGTATATCAAACCTTTATATCTCCTTCAATGATAGAAGTATTCAAATCTGCTCACACGTCTGCTGAACTTATCAAAAAGCTTCAAGAATGCATCACATTTCAAGATTCTGTGGAAACACAAGGGGTAAACCGAGCTGCTCGAATTCGAAGGGATCGAGCTTCTTTCGGGTCTTGCGGTAAGGCCCCGGTTTCTAAGTATGTGACAATCGGTGTCATCCAGGTCGGAGATTTCTGAAGTTCGGAATTCAACATGTTATAAAATAAGATGAACATGTTACATAATAAAATGAACATGTTATAGGATAAGATGAACATGTTACATAATAAAATGAACATGTTATAGAATAAGATGAACATGTTACATAATAAAATAAACATGTTATAGAATAAGCCGACAAGGCTGTGTTCCGGCATCTGAATGACAAGCTCAAGGCCGACCTCGACAAGGCTCGCGATGAGATTATGGTCGAGAGGGAGAGAGGCGTCGAAGAGGGGCGCAGGACATTTTTGAAGTCCCCGATGGGCGCCGTCTTCCTTGAGACCTATCGCCAGGAGGTGCTGCTCGGACGTCCAAGGTTTCCGCTGAGATGCTCCGACGTAAAGGGCCGCTCAACGAGGTGCTGCTCGAATGGAGGACGCCGGAAAAATCTCGAACAGCGCTTAGGAGGTTGCTGGTCGTCGAAAGGATCACGGCCAGAGGTGGGACGTGGATGCTGGACAAGCACCAGTGGAGGTGGTGCAAAGCGGTGAGGTGGCGTGTTCCTTCAGCGCGGCCATAATTTTTGCCGGGGCCACCTGAGCGTCCGTCATGTCACGAAAAATTTTCTTAGATGAAGCGCTGAGGCCGCTCAACTCGAGAGTTAATCGACTTCATAGTCGTAAGCTTCGTAGCTTATTCAAGATTCCACTCGAGAGTTAATCGACTTCGTAGTCGTAAGCTTCGTAGCTTATTCGAGATTCCACTCGAGAGTTAATCGACTTCGTAGTCGTAAGCTTTGTAGCTTATTCGAGATTCCACTCGAGAGTTAATCGACATGCCACACGAGTCGTGTGACTTTTCTCAACGTTTCGGCGAACTTTCAGACTCACACGACTGGTCACACGACCGTGTCACACGAGTCGTGTCTTCACAGAAAGCTTCAAGTCGTTTTCCTTCAAACTGTCGACCATTGTCGGTTATAATTGAGCTCGGTACACCAAACCGACATATGATCGATTTCCAAATGAAATCGACAACTTTTTTGGAGAAAGCGTCGGGAGCCTGGGTCGACGAGTTGACGGCAGTCCTATGGGCTTATAGGACGAGTCCAAGGTGCTCGACCGACAGCGCCCGGCAGCGCTGTCCCAGTGTCATGCACGCGTGATCCCGAGCCAGTCGCTCGTACCACGCGGAGTCGACCTCGGGTCGTGACAGCAGCGCACCCGAGTGTCCAGTGCCGTGCCTTAGTGACCCCGAGTCAGGTCCAGAGGCCTCGGGACGTGCACTACAGATTGGCGCATCGGATTCCGGCGACTTCAGCGGCGATGAAAATCTCTCGTCGGGACGGTCGTCTGGGTATACTGTACGTCTCAATCTCCCAACTCTTTCACCAGTTGACTTACAACATAGATGTTATGGGGGAATAGTACAAACCTAGAACCACCAAGAATGCACACAATTCTGATGGGCTGAAGAAGTTTGGAACCTTGAGAAGACTTGGCAGTAGCCATTTATTATGAGAGATATTTGGTTATGAAGATAGATTCGTTTTTTTTAAAGAAGAAAAGTCCCGACAAGAAAGCAGTTGAGTCTTAAATGACTCTTATCTGTTAGAAGCGATAAGATCTATATACAGTACATCGGTACTATCAAGAACAATGTTGACAAACATGATCATTGGAAATAATATTTTCCAGACTATAGAGTTTTTCTTCATGTTTGAGCAGAAGCCATAAAGACATCAGTTCTCGATGCACATATCCACTGGAATGTGTATCAAGAATCTGCTGAATAGTTTGATCCAGAGATTCCTTACTCAAGCCATTTTTGATGAAAGTTATTTTATCTTCTCGATTATTTGAGACAAAGCCCAAGGATGTACAGCGAGTGTCACAGTTCCAGCGAGCACATTTATAGCAGCCGTCTATTCTTTTTGCTCTACGTTTCTTAGCAAAAGTGCTTCTACCCATACCTATCAGATATTTATATGCATTGGGATACTCGCCAGACACACGAACTTTTGCTTCAATCAGCCATCTTATATCATTTGGGATATTATTGAGCATAAGTACTCTCAACCTTTCTATACGAGCTTGATAAATTCTCTTTATGATATTAAGAGGGAGAAAAGAATAGATTTTTTGGATTTTTAGCAGTGCTAAATCCATTGGTGAAATCGGACCATTGCTGAGGAAGATGGAAGGATTACCAAGTTGGTTTATAAAAGAAAGATGAGTATGTGATAAGTTTTCGGGTATGATTAAATTATACCGTATGTCAGAAGATGCACAGCCAGTATGCATTTAATGCAGTCGAAATCAGATATGGGATGTCGGTAATAAGTGAAATGTTACGACATTATTATGGCAGTTGAATTATTAGAGGTAAAAAAAGTTTACGTTAAATGTGGTATGACCAGAGAATGGTCAAGTTATTCCACGTCAGTACAGAAATTTCAACGAAATTCTCGACTATAGTTAAGTCGGAGAAGTTGAAGTAAATATCAATAGTGATATTGAGTAAAAAAGTTTCTAGAAAGAGAAGCAAGTTTAGTATAGTAAGATGTTAGTATAGAATGGAGATGTGACTTGTTAATGATTACAAGTGACATCGACATTAAGGTATAATGCATATAGATGTTCCGCACCCGAAGGGCCCCGGGTAGTTGGTAAATCGTATGCAATGTATCGCATAGGCAGTCAGATAAGTATTTTATATCAAATTTTCTCTAAAGTTGTCCTGTGTGCATAAAGTTTTACGTAACAATGTTACTGAAGTATGTGTGCGATCCAAAGTATGTGCTTTTGCACAATGAATTTCAGTAAGATTTAACCTACGAGGACCAGCCGATAGAAGTTTTGGACCAGAAGGTTCATTGGCTGAGGAATTGATATATTCCCTCATTAGTATAAAATAGAATCGCCACATATAGAGTTAGATGCCATGGAAGAGTGAGAAGTTGATATTAGCACTCGTTTTTCAGATTTCGAGTTATGATATATATACATAGTTAATATATATCTCAGTTTCAATATTTCCGAGGGCGGAAATAGTTTTAAGGGGGGTAGAATGTAATATCCCTCTCAGTTATTAAGAAAGTGACAGTTTTAGTTCCAAGATTTAGGTAATTTCGAGGCCAAGATATTCAGTTATTGGTTCAAAATTAAGAGTTGATCAAGGAACTAGCCACACGAGTCGTGTGAGGAGCCACACGAGTCGTGTGAAGCCACACGAGTCGTGTGACAAGGCACACGAGTCGTGTGGGAGGAGATAAGAATGAAAGTTAGCTTCGGCTTTTTCATACGAGTCGTGTGGAGCCACACGAGTAACCACACGAGTCGTGTGAGGTCACACGAGTCGTGTGACCGACAGTAAGGTTTGATCATTGAGAATCCGACTGTGATCTCAACCAGAGGTCATTCTTTATGATTAATTATGTTTTAATAAGAATACAAGTTAATCATAAAATAGTTTACGATTAATTAAGTTTATAAGTTTAAATTGCTTATTATGTTCATTTCTTCACTCCATTATGATGTCTTGCCAATTTATGCCTATAAATAGAGGCCTAAAATTCAGAGTTTTTACACCAAAGTTAAGTACCAAAAGTTATATAAGTTAGTAAGAGAGAATAAGTAGTAGAAACTTTGGAGAAGTGAAGAATTTGAAGTAAAGAATCAAGTTTTACTCTAGCAAGAAGGAGGTAATTTACTTATCTTAAAGTTACATGCTCAAGTTCATTTTTTGATAATGAGTTTACATGTTTATAAGTATGTATATCATGATTTAGAAGTTGAGTCTATAATTGATTCCATGAATACAAAGAGTTAAAGTTGTTCAAGATCAATTATATGATATATGTGTTTGATTTGATGAGATGTTGATAAAGATATGAATAAGCTGGAAGAGTATGATTTAAATGAATGATTCTTATGTAAAAGAGGAGTACATGAGAACAAGAATTAAGTGATTTGGTAAAGTATAGCTTGAGTTATGAATTTTTGAATTTGAACATGCAAGATGAATTTTATGTTCACTATGACTTTAAATTCTAATAACTTGATGTATATGCATGCTAAAATTATGAAATTTTTATGACATATCTAATTATGAGTTGAGATTTTGACTGTTAAATTTCATGATTTGAAGATGAGAAATGAATGAGTTATGATAATTACAACGCATATATGTAAAGATGAGTATATATGCAAGAATATTCATGATGTGATCATGTTATTAAAGTGATATTATTATGATGAATTCTCATATAAGGGATGAACAATTTGGCAAAGTTTTAGTTTAATATGTTGAGTATATAATCTTATAAAGATTGTATTAAATATGACATATTAAGATCATAATTTAATGTTATGATTATATGAGTATTAAGTTGAGATTTAGTACCAAGTAAGTTTAAGATAAGTTTTATGAATCATGAATATGATGTTGGTAAAAGATAAGCATGTTTTGAGTTCATGTATTCAATCAAGTTTAATGTGAAATTTAGTTATTTTCACATTTGAGTTATTTAAGTGACATGCGAGTATAAACCAATATCTATGATTTTGAAGACATGATTTATATAAGGTTAAATAATTAACCTTGAGTAAAAGTTTAAGAAAAGTTAAGATGTTTGATGACTTAATATTTAGTTGAGACATATTAAGCTTATTGAATATCTTTAAGATTCGGATAAGTAAGAGTTAAATCTTATTGAGTATACGAGCATAGTATTTAGTATATTTGTTTATATTTTTATGTCGCTTGCAGATACAGCTACAGAACAACAGTTACAATTTTCAAAAGAAGAAAGGTGGGGACCCTGAATGGGTATCACATTGAGTACGATATTGATGTCATATGGGATGAAGAGACCATCAGTTGTCTCAGAGTATATCCTAATGTTTAAGTTTTTACGCTTGGGATGAGGAGGCATTTAGTTGTCTCAGAGTATATCCTAAGTTCTGATGGAGGTCGCTTGAGTTGCCTTGAGAGATATCCATCAGAGTGTGCACACATATCCGATCAGATATCGGAAGAGAAGAGAAAAGTTTAAGTTTCAGTACCAGAACAGATTTTTGGTTACCGATCAGATATCGGTTTATGATTATCTCTATTCGTTACTCATCCCCATAAGTTTATTTTCAGGTAACAGGTTAAGGAGGAGGTGTGAGTGGAGCAGAGTTGGTGTGGATCATGGAATCAAAATGTGACAAGCTTTTATATGGACATTTATAACAGTTTGTATAATTAATTACGTTTTCAAGTATTTCTGCTACGCATATTAAGACTTGAACTTGCATTTTAATAAATTTCAGATTTCAAGTTTTTATCATCTCAGAAGTATGAATATGATATAGTTAAATGCAAGTTTAAATAAATCTATTTTCTTTATGTATGAAGAAATATTCGACAAAGTTTAAAGATAAACGGATTTTCAGAAAAGATGAGTTTGAGTAGCATCCCGAGTTAGTCGCAAAAGATTTCAAAAGAGTTATAAGTATTTTCAAAGTAAAAGTTGCAAAAATTTACTCTGATGAGCGGGGTGTTACAACTAGCGTGCTTTGAAGAATATGTTCGTTGGTTGGACCAAAAAATGCATGGTAGAAGAATTTTGTTGGTGGTTGATAATTGTCCAGCCCATCCAAGAAATGTTGAAGGACTGCAAAACGTGGAGTTGTTCTTTTTTTTCAACCTAACATGACATCAAAAACCCAACCATGTGACGCTGGACTAATAAGAAATTTCAAGATGTATTACTGCAAGCGATTTTACCAGAAGATATTGGAAGGCTTTGAGATTGGACAATCAGATCCAGAAAAGATTAATGTTTTAGAGCCATCATTCTTACAGTATCAGCTTGGATGGTAAATGCCAAACAAGATATAATAGCAAATTGTTTCTGACATTACAAAATTCATTTGGGGAATGAAGCAACCTTAAGTAGCTCTAATGAAGTGGCTTTTGAAGAAAGCATGTGTGAACTTGAGAAAATGATTAACGATCTGGGTTACCACAACAACATTGATGCCAATCACTTATTAGATTACCCAGGTGAACATGATGGATGTTCAGAGGTCTAAAGCTTAGAAGAAATTGTGGATAATGTCATTGAAAATTCTGTTCAGGATGAAGTTGATGATTCAGTACCTTTGGAACCAATCACATGGAAGGAAGTACTAATGACAGCCACAACTCTTCACAACTTTTTGTTGCAACTTGAGCGTATGACACCAGAGATTTTCAATGCAATGAGAAAAATTGAGAATGAAATCAATTTAGATTTGGATGGGACTATTTATTTATAAAGGGGTATTTCTAAAAATTATCTTATTATTTCATTAAAATTTACAATTTTTTATATTGGCCAAAGTCAGGACTGGGAGAAATATTATTTTAGAGAGATTATTAATTTACTGAGTATTAATTTATAGAAGATCTACTGTAATATAGTTCACAACCTAGATAGAAATGAATAACCCATCGTGAATGGTTGTAGTGTTAACTATAGAGTCTGTCTTGACTGATTGGTTACACTAGTGCACTGAGTGCATTGAATGGATCCCAGAGCGAATAAGTTTGTTTTGCACGTATCAGTAAACAAACTAGACCTCAGTTAATCACTTCGTACTCTTAACCCGTAAGAAATAAACAATCACGTGCATATAGTAGCTGTTATTTTGATTCACTAAAAAGTGAGACTCATTCTATTGAGTCAATAGTCTGACGTATTTTTGGTAGTGATATTGTGTGTATGGTGTGCTAATCGATTATTTACGGTCACCATGTGAGATAGTCAGATGATGTCCCCAAGATGAGCTCAAGAAGGATTATTAAGTTAAACCCTGCAGGTGGGATTAAGTTCCGACATAATAATAAAGAAATGAGAGGTAGATCAATGGGGAGATCAATGGTTTGTCAAATGGGGAGATCAATGGTTTGTCATTAGTAGACTGAAAAACCGTTCAAGTATGACCATAGTGGGATTGGCCCACAGTTAGGCCTATACTTGGGAATTTCATATTTGACACCTCCTTAAGGTCCCTATCGTAGCCTCTAAATACATACATCATATTGTGATTTAATCATACAAGAGAGATAAATCTGTAAGTTACCCACCAAGACAAACTATGTGCGTAAGGGTTATACAACAGAAGTCTCGAGGTAAAACCCGAGACACCCGAGCACCGCCCATCCGCCAAACGCCGTCGCGCGCCCCGACGGTTGCGATCAGGGCCAGCCCAACTGCGACCTGCCGCGACGCAGCCCAACCGCAACTGAGCCCCAACCGCGGCCCGCGACGAGCAGCCCCACGCCGCTTGTGACTAACGCGCCACCGCGACAAGAGCCGGTGATTCATCTGGCAACATTTTTCCGGTTCCGGTGATTGTTCAAGAGATTCAGATGGTCTCCACCAACAAAATCAGAAACTTTTCAGAGTATGTGAATTTTAAGCCATGATTGTTCAAACCAATCTATAGTTCGCTGTGCTTTTAGGCTTAATTTGTAGACTTAGATATGTGACTTGCATAAATTCGGCATTCTTCATAGAACTCCAAAGTGGGATCTTCGGGAGATTCAAACAAGGGTCTAAGCTCGTCCTTCAACTTTGCTTCCATGGTTGCATTCTCTAAAGCTCCCAGCAAGGATGATCCTTAAGAAGTTTGAGGTCTTCTAGCCAACCATCAGGATTATGGAGTCCGCGAGTAAGAGTGATCGCATCCTAGGCTCTAATATAACCACCTGCAACCGCTTGCTCCCTGGTTTAGTCGGTGTCGATCTGGAAATACATTTTGCAATGTGGAACAACCAATGGATGAAGGGAATAAAGTGCTTGAAAAGTTTGAGCAGCTCCGTTTGATAGGCCTCCATGAAGAGAGCTCCAAATGGGGATGATAAAAAAGGACGATCGAGCCTCACGATGAGCTTTCTATTCTATCTATTGCACCTGTTGGATAAGTTGTTCAATCTTGACTTTCAAGGCCTCCTTCTAAGCCTCAAGGGTTGCTTTTTATATTTCTCGGGCTACCTTCTCGACCTTGACATTATATTTCCTCCTTAGCCTTTGCTAGCTCGGTTGCGTTGGTTTCACCTTCAAGGGTCTCCTGCAGCATAAGGGCAAAGCCTTGATAGCATCTACAAAAAATAAAAAGATCAATGTAAGTGACGAAATAAAAACAAAGCAGATCAAGAGTCGATTGCTACATAAACTGCATGGTTCAAGACGTGGCCAGATAAGGTTTGGGGATTCTCGTCCCACCATTAGGTCTCTCCATCAAGGAAGATCAAGAGGAGGTAAATGGACTGTACTCTAGGATCCATGTTAAGGGCCAAACGGTCGGGCTGTTGAAGAGTGAGAGGGTCTTCGCTTTTTACTTCTTCGACGAGCTCACCCTTTTGGCTTAAGAGGGTCATTTGGTTTCAAGCACCGGTAGTTTGGGTATCTCAAGAGCGAGGCGCATTGGGAGGATTGAGGTAAAGCTCTTCAGCCCGCTATCTCCTAGAACATTGGTAGGGTTCTTCCTCTGAGAGTCCGAGCCTAAGATAACCTTATTTAAAAGTACATCTGTGAGAACAAATGAAGGTTATAGTGGTATAATAAATGGTTAATCAGGACTACAAACTACAAATACCTAGGATGTCCACGGGTGGTGATTTTATGGATGCAAGACCACAATGGTACCGCAGTCTAGAGTCTGAAGTGATATTCATGACGTTAAAAAGAAGCTAATTCCATTTCTAGATCAGGTCATCCCAGTGTTTAGAGGGTTTGATTTTTGCATTAACCAGGAAACTCGACCCATTCAGGAACAAAGTCAGTGGATCCGATTCGAAGGAGGTTGCATGGAAGAATTTAGTTTTCCTCGCTGAAATGTTGGAAGGAAGATTGTGGAGAAAATTGTCATGGTTCCGAGCTATGAGATAGAACGACCGCTTTTGCTTCTTAAGCTATAGTAGTATATAAAGTTGGGGCCCACAGTTCGAAGGAGGAATTTACTGAGAATAGAGAATCGTACCATGAACCGGATGGAGTAAGGGGCAAAGTGATTTGAAGGTAGGCAATAGAGGTGACTTAGGCAGACTAGGTCGTCTTGCAAGGGAAATCAAGGTCGCTACAGAGCTGATCCGCAAAAAAAGTGTAATAGCCTCGACGGGGCTAATCAAAGTTGTCGCCTAGAACGGGAGGTTGTAGGCAGGGGCGGATCCATATTGGATCCAGTGGGGGCCTAGGCCCTCACTCAAAATTTGGTAAAAAATGTTTACATTGAATGTTAGATTGGATATTTCTAATGAGTTACACATATAAAGAAACAAAACTTTTGCAGATAAATATATTCAAGGAAATGAATAAAAATAAAAGGTGGTGATAATGTCTTTAACTTGTTTCCAACCATCTGGCCATAATGTATTTGGTTTTATTTCTTTATTTATTTTTTCACTTCATAAATTATTTTTCTTTTAGTATTTATTTGTTTAGGAATTAACAATCAAGTTTTATCAATCTATAAGCTCAAGTTTTAGAGATATTCAATATTTACGTAAATATTTTTATCTATTTGAAAAATATATTTAAATTATCGAAACTTACTTTTCATAAAGAAAAACTTTGGATCGATCCAGTTCTAAATATTTTTTACCATCCGAACCAATATGATCAATTGATTGATTTCAGCTCCGACCAGTTCGATCCAATCCTTTTTTTATAAATATGGTAAATACATTATGATTCTAATTTATTTTTATCTCCATAATATATATTATAGATATCAGGCTATAACGCGCTTAAAAGAAATTTGACATTAGTTTTAGTTCGTAAAAGATTTTGAGTATAAAGCACTTAAAATTATATTTATGAGTTTAAAAAATCATAATTTATTTTCTTAAATAAATCATTTAAAAAATGAATTTTATTTTTAGACCATTTTTCCATCTCTCGAAAATAGTTTTAGGCCCACACTCAACAAATTTTCTAGATCCGCCCCTGGTTGTAGGGCCTAAGAGTTGAAGAGTTTGCATAGATTCCTAAAGGAAGCTACCTGACGGGGGTGGCATTGAATAAAGGGTTCGCTTTTATGAGCTTGACAGGCAATGTTTCGACCCTCTTTCCCTTCACACGACAATCTGGTTCATATACTAGGCACAAGGGGGACCTAATGGCTAAGGTCGATGTGTTTGGGACTAGTATTCTAGCTACCGAAGGGGATGATTCGAAGGAAATGACATTTTGATTTAAGCTATTTGTCATGGAATGAGCATAATTGCGAGAATTAGACATTGAGAGTGAAGGTAATAAATATTAAGAAGAGTGAATAGTTGAAGTTTAAACGGTTCAACTGAAAAAATACGAATCTTAAAAGCAATAAATGGGAGGATTACAGAAGGGTGTTACATACCCATGACAATTAACTGATGGCAGGATTCGTAGATGACTTTCGGTGGAAGATCGTGAAAATTTGCAAAGGTATTAAGAGCTTATTTGCTGGAAATCGCCGAAGTATTTGCAGACTATAGAAATGGTGAAAAAGAAAAATATGAAAACCTTTTTATAGGGAAAAAAGAGGACATCTGATGCGACGTGGCATGAGGGTCGCAGGATCGAACACGTATCTACAGACGAAATAATGCATGGGGTGTAGAATTTGAGGCGTTTACTGAAACTCGTAATTCGAGAATATTAATTACACGTGTAGAAAATGGAAAAGAAAAAGGGAAAATTAAATAAAAGTATTATTTGTCAAGATCTTAGCTCATACGATAATAAGGACAAGATTGTATAGCACCCAGAATAGCTCAGTAAATTGACACAAGAGTGATTAGCTCAGACAACTAGTTCAATGGTCAACGATGCTCGATCTTGGTAGCGTGACCTTGGGACGATGCTCGATGGTCTGAGAAGAAGGGTCAAGGTTGATCAGGGACGGTAATAAAGGAAGCCTATCAGAATAGGCAAGTTCAAGTAGATCATGTATATGTACGAAGATATAGAATCATATCCAACTAGAAAATATGATACACTCGGATATATTGACTAGTTATAAAGTAACTTGGGAAAGAAGATTATGTCTTTATATAAAAAGAGCTTCATAGTTTGATGGTTTTTCTGCCAGGGTTTTCCCAAAGGGCTTGAGTGGAGGACGTGTCAACTTTCTAACTAGTTCATCCCGGTCCCGGAAAGAAATGCTCATCAGGTTTTTTCTGTTTAAAATGAAGTATGTCTTGAGAGTCTTGACAAGACAAATAACAATTCGGTGTTAAATTGCACAAGATAGTCTAGTTTTGTTACTTAACCCTTTGAGAAACCAATTTCTGAGGAGGCCGTAATTTGAGAAAACAAATAAGAGTAAACTCAATGCCAATACCTTTTTATTTTTTTCCTCACTAGTATTCGACCATGTGCATTTGCACAGATGTATATAATATTAAAATTATAAATCAAATAATAGTATTATTTTTAAGCATAGAGTATTGTAAGTTAGATTTATGCATATATTATTAAAATTATAAGTTAGATATTGGTATTATGTTACCACTGGTTAGAATAAATAGTAAATAATTATTTGATTGCAAATGAATCACTATATTAATTGCAAAAGTATAATAAACAATGTAATTTTGAGGGATCATAACCAATTAATTAGCTAAATATATTAAATTTATTATAACAATTGCTTATGCGATTTTAAGAAATTTTACTATAACATTAAAATAAATTAATTTATTTAAAAAACAATTACTAAATCAAATAAAAATATAATATTGATTTTAGAATAAATTACTTGAACAAAGGTTTACAATAAATTTTTTATTTTTCTATAACTTTAATATATCATTTAGTGTAAAATATAATTATTAGAATTAATAATAACTACTATACGATACAATTAAATAATATAATTATTATTAAATTAATATAAAATGTAACAGTTTTGTCTTAATTAACCCTAAAAAAAGTGCAGTAAAATATTTCATTGTTAATTGGATATGGTGGATTAATGTAGTAATAATAATAATAATAATAATAATAATAATAATAATAATAATAATAATAATAATATTGGATTTTTAAGGTTAAAAACAACAAATAGTTTTATTAAAATTTTTGTTAGTAATTATATATAGAGAGAGATATATAGATGATAAAATTGACTTGTAACGGTTTTTGGGGTGGAAATTATGAGGTCATATTAAATATATTTTGTTAAATGATATGCTAGCAATTATATATACTAGTGATCATCCTGTGCACATGCACAGATGTACATAAAATATTATAAGTAATATGGACGAATTTAATACTAAAATTCTAGATAATGAGCATATCATCATTTCAAGATTTGATATTAGTAAAAATAAAATATTATAAATATAAAATATTTTAAGGATATATGAATTACTAAAAGTTTGTGGGTAATGTAATTTTATAGTTTGGAGGGATCATGGTCAAATAGTTTTCTTGAAAAAATGTTATTATTATCATTATTATTTTTATTATTATAGCTATAATTTTTTTATAAGATTTTAAAGTTGTTTGACTATGCTATTAAAACTATTTAGTTAATTGTTTTTAAAGAAAATTGTTTCATGAGATAATAATAATAATAATTATAATAATAATAATAATAATAATAATCATTTTAGAATAAATAGCTTGAAGAAAAAATTTGCAATAGAGTTGTTTATATTTATTTAATTTTTATTTAGCGTGAATTATCATTAGTTGGTATTATCATTAACTATTATATAATATAATAGTAAAAAATATGTGATTTCGCTTAATAGGCTTTGATGGGTCTACTCTCAGATCTAGAGTGAACCGGTGGTAATGAGCTCAGATCGGCTTGAATCGCCTTCAAACCGTTGCTAGACCGCAACAACACCTGCAAGAACTCAACGCGGGAAGTGTTTCCGGCGTAGAGCCTCCGACGCTCAAGTTAGTATGTGAAATAGATGAAGAAGAGCTGCTCTGAGGAGAGTGTGGAGTGAATGGAAGTTAGGGTTTAGGGTAACCTCCCCTCCTTTATATAGGAGGAAACACTTACTTGAAGTACCCGAAATGCTCCAGTCGGTTTACCTGAAAGGTCTAAATTGCCCTGGTCGATTCGTCTGCCCTCACTGCTGAGTCATGACAAGATTCCTTCTTATCCATTGGAGGACAAGGGACTCCAAGAGATATCACAAGTGTATTGAGTCGTCAGTGTGTTTCGCCCCTTGAGGTGCGAAGAGTCGACCTCGAGTACTAGGAGGTCGACTTAGGATCATCTGGATATTCGGAGGCTACGCTCTTGTCGGTCTTCTTAAGTGAAAGTCGACTTTTGGGAGTCGACTGCGTGAGGTCGACTTCTAGGAGTCGACTTGCATATATTCCGCCTATCCTCGTGGTCATTCTATGGAGAATCGACATTTCGGAGGTCGATTTAGGCATGTCGGCTGGAACATGTCGACGTGTAGGCGATCTGAGCAGTCGTCCGGTCGAGTAAGGGTTTCTTAGACCGGTATATTTCAAGATGGCTATATCATCTAGTTCCCCCCAAAAATTACTCTAAGCAATTGAATGCTTAAGAGTAAATTTAGTGGTTGAGTGTCGTACCTATCTGATTTAAATCGCAATATCCACCTATACTTGTCGTGTCGGTAACTCGTCTCGTCATTTGAGAGGGATACCTCTCAATCCCATATGATTACTTTGGATAAGTCTGACATTCTGAAAACTTTTCAGATTTTGAAATTAGGGTTTCGATGACGCATCATTTCACTTTTTGCCGCTTCGAATTCTGTGCTCCATCGTGGCCATTAGATCTCAACTGATCCGACGACCCACGCCTCATTATTAGGTTTATAAATATTCTTCTTCAATGAAGCCCGTCACTTTTCACGCTCTTTACTTCTCAGACTCTCACTTTCTCTGCATTCTCCGGCAATCGTAAGGTCCTCAGCTTTCCCGGCATTCATTTTTCCGGCAGCTTCTCCTTGTTTTCAGTACTCCTCCGAACTTTAAGCCAGTCATCATGAGTAAGTTTAGTGATCCTTTGATTTTTCATAAGTTTCCACTTATTTTTCTGGGCTCTCTTTTTTTTTGTGTTTGAAGTTCAAAGGTGTTCTTCATGTTCTTCAAAATTCTTGCTATTTTTTGGTATTTTTGGGCATTAGATCTTTAACATGCGATCTTCACGCTACCAATGTGTTTCTAGCATCGAGTTGGTTTTAATATACGTAGCTGACTTCTATCTCTTTTCTTCCTCTCGAGTCGACTCATGTCGATTTATTGGTTTATTTCTGTCGAGTCGACTGAATATCATGTCTCTTTACCTCCCTGTTTCTTTTGGGATCGATAGAAGTCGAGTCGTCTTGACTTATTCGCGTCTCTCGACTATCCTTTAGTAATTACTCTTTTCTGCATTATCTTCTAACGACTTTCGCAAGTCGACTTTGTTCATTATATCCAGTGTCTTAGTTCGTGACTTTGCTCATTCCAACCTCTCTTTTCTCTTTTTTTTTTTAGCTTCCAACTTCGATTATTTCCCCGATACGCTTGATCTTCTGATCGACGAGGGCCATCAGTCGTCCGACTCAGTTCAAGTGGTTGGCTTCAAGATGGCTTCTGTATCTCCCAACTCTTTTTCTTCATGTGCCTCTGCTTTCAATGTCGACTGGAATGAATATGACCAAGCACTTATGTCGGGTGGCTTGGTTGACGTCTCGAAGAGCCCCTCTCGAGGAGGTTCTCCTCATCTTGACCGCATTTCTCAAGGTATACCTCTTAGGTTCTTAGATATTCCTGTATATAGAACGAGTTCTATTCCTTTACCAATAATTACTCTTCCTGTCGAGTCCCAAAATGTTATATCAATAGCTTGCCCTTTGGTTAGGTTAGCTGTTCTAAATCCGTTTTCTTATCCTTCAGCTGCCGAGGTCGAAGGCTTCAGATCATTAATTGGGTTGGCCTCCGATTGGGAGTTGGTTGCCCATAGTCCCAACAACGACTTCGTTCATCCTCCTCCCGGTTGTCATACATTTTTCATTGACTAAGTCGTGTTGGGTCTTTGCTTTCCTATTCAAGACGAGCTCTTGTTGATTAGCAATAAGTATAATGTACCCATAAACCAATTTTCTCCAAATGCCCTTCGTATTATGATTGCTTTTATAGTCGTCTCCCGAATAATACTTCACTTCTTTTCGCCCGAATTTTTCTTTTATTGCTACAGCTACAGATTCATCAAGGCGCCCATTGTCTAGGTCGTCGCTCTGGCGTCACTTTCCTTGACGATCTTTCGTCAAATGTCACCGAGTGGAAGTCAAAGTATGTGTATATTCGACCCGCTTTCGGTATGTATCCTTATGTAAATACTTGGATTACTTCCAAAGTGAAACAAAATAAACGGCCCCGCTCCGAGCAATTTTCCATGTGGTTGAAGGAGCTCAATAAACACACATATAGCGCTTTTGTCAATTAATTAAGGACCGTACTTTGGTCAATCATGCCCGAATCGTCATCTACGAGGATCTTCCTCGTCTCGATGATCCCCGTAAGCTATTAATATTTCTATGTGAATTCGACCTTTTGTTTTGATTGCTCGCATCGCAACCGCTAACTGTTCTTTTTTGTTTTATCTCAGTCAAAGCACTCAAGCGTTTTGAGGTGAAGAAGAAGCAGCTGGCCGACAAGCCGGCTAGTGGATCCGTTCCTCCTCCTCCTCGACCCGAGAGTGGATCCGGGTTAGTGCTGCCAAGCAACACAAATCATCGGGCTCTCATTCTCGGAAGAGGGCCCAAGACGACAGGGCTGTCGTCCTGGTACCTGACGAGCTCAAGCGTCGCAAGGTCGACAAGGGTATGGGTAAAGTGGTCGAGAAGACTTCCGCCTCCCCTGTCACTATCACGGATGTAACGGTCGGTATGCCTTCTCGACTTTGGAATCATCTTGAGCACCACCAAGTGGCCAAATATTTCAACTCTCTTATCCCCAAGGCCGATAAAGATCGTGTCGAGCACAACACTTACGAGCGCTCTAACTACGCCAATCTTTGCCTTCCTAGGGTATTCCTTTCATCTCCTAGCCGACTCTTATCGTATTGACTTAGTCAGCTTTACTTATTTTCATTCTTTTCTCAATTTCTTGCCGCGGTGCTTCCTTTTCTCGAGGAAGAGAGTGAGGCTCCCACTATCTCCGTCCAGGCTCTTCAAGATAAGTACGATGCCCAACGCCAAGAAATCGACATGCTGAAAGAGGATTTGGAGGCGTCGAGGGCTCTCGTCGACAAGCTAAAGGCTGACAAGGCAGTTGCTCGTCATCAAAACAAGAAATTGAAGGCTGACCTCGAAAAGGCTCGTGATGAAAGCCTAGTCGAGAGAGAGAATGGTGTCGAGGAGGGACGGAGGACATTCTTAAAGTCCCCCATGGGCGCTATCTTTCTCGAGGCCTATAGCCAAGAGGTCATCCGAGCCTTCTGCAATTCCCCTGCTTTCCTCGACAAGCTCTGCCCCGTCACCCTCCAATATTTCGAGCATTCTTTTGCCGCATGGGAGGCAGTGGTGGCGGGGTCTGAATTCGCTGGAAAACTCGACCGCGAGGAATTCAAGGCGACGCTCCCCGACCTAGAGGGTTATGAGGGCGACGAGTCTCTTCCGGATAACTATCCGTGGTGGTCGGGACTCGAGGCTTGGGCCATTCGCAAAGCTGGCCTGAGCGCACAACTCGAGGTTCCACCCACCCCCTTGGCCAGCCCGACCACATTAGTCGGGCCAAGTGGGGCTAGTCACAAGGAGGAGGAAGTCGAGGAGATGGAAGCCGATGGGCAGGGGACTGAGCCGCTTGTCGACGAAGATGCCGAGAAAGAGGACAAAGAGGATGATGAAGGAGAAAAGTCTGCAACCGTTGTGATGGAGGGTGGGGACGACGCTGCTGAGAAGTCGGATGCCGACTCTTAGACATGTTTTTCTGATTTGGGGTTGTGCCGCTGTTTTTTAACTTTGTTTTTCTTTTGTTTTGAAATTATAATAGTTGTTGGGGTGTCTGTCTTTCTCGACCTATTTTCGGGTTTTGTAAAGGTCGAGATGACTCGGAATGTAATGAATTTTCCTTTATCAATATTATCCTTATCTTTCTCATTCTCGATGTCGTCACTTTGCTAATTGTTCTTTCCTCGAGTTGTCATGTTGCTTGTATTTCAAGTTATCTTGATGTTATTTCCTTAAATCTTCTCCCAACCCTTCTTGCAAGCTGATCGAAGTCGAGAAATGATTTTAGCAGCTTCGTACCTGATAAACATAAAGTTTTTCAACTCGTCTTCTCCCAACCTTTCTTGCGAGCTGGTCGAAGTCGAGCAACTCTTTTAGCAGCTTCGTAGCTGATAAACGTAAGATTTTCAACTCGTCTTCTCTCAACCCTTCTTGCGAGCTGGTCGAAGTCGAACAATGATTTTAGCAGCTTCGTAGTTGATAAACGTAAAGTTTTTTAACTCGTCTTCTCCCAACCTTTCTTGCGAGCTAGTCGAAGTCTTGCAATGATTTTAGCAGTTTCGTAGCTGATAAACGTAAGTTTTTCAACTCGTCTTCTCCCAACTCTTCTTGCGAGCTGGTCGAAGTCGAGCAATGATTTTAGCAGCTTCGTAGCTATCTCAATATTCTGTGTGCGTTGTTTGAATTGTTTGTATAACATATATGAGGTTGTATTCGATAGTCACAACTTCGAAGTTGTGTTAGTCGACTTTGTAGTCATAAGCTTCGTAGCTTATTCGAGATTCCACTCGAGAGTTACAACTTCGTAGTTGTGTTGGTCGACTTTGTAGTCGTAAGCTTCGTATCTTATTCGAGATTCCACTCGATAGTTAGAACTTCGTAGTTGTTTAAATCGACTTCGTAGTTGTAGGCTTCGTAGCCTGCTCGAGATTCCACTCGAGAGTACAATTTTGTAGTTGTTTAAATCGACTTCGTAGTCGTAGGCTTCACAGCCTGCTAGAGATTCCACTCGAGAGTACAACGTCGTAGTTGTTGAAATCGACTTTGTAGTCATAGGTTTCGTAGCCTGCTCGAGACCCTACTCGAGAGTACAACTTCGTACTTGTTTAAATCGACTTCGTAGTCATAGGATTCGTAGCCTGCTCGAGATTCCACTTGAGAGTACAACTTCATAGTTGTTTAAATCGACTTCGTAGTCATAGACTTCATAGCCTGCTCGAGATTCCACTCAAGAGTAAAACTTCGTACTTGTTTAAATCGACTTCGTAGTCATTGGCTTCGTAACCTGCTCGAGATTTTACTTGAGAGTACAACTTCGTAGTTGTTTAAATCGACTTCGTAGTCATAGGCTTCGTAGCCTGCTCAAGATTTCACTCGAGAGTATAACTTTGTAGTTGTTTAAATCGACTTTGTAGTCGTAGGCTTCGTATCCTGCTCGAGATTCCACTCGAGAGTACAACTTCGTAGTTGTTTAAATCGACTTCGTAGTCGTAGGCTTCGTAGTCTGCTCCAGATTCCACTCGAGAGTACAACTTCGTAGTTGTTTAAATCGACTTCGTAGTCACAGGCTTCGTAAGCTGCTCGAGATTCCACTCGAGAGTACAACTTCGTAGTTGTTTAAGTCGACTTCATAGTCGTTATAGTTAGTCGGCTACATAGCCGTTTTGAAAAATTCGATTTTTCGGGCAATCATAATAAGGTCGACGTGTAAATGTAAGAGACATAATTGAAGCATAAACTTGAAATTCATTTCATTACTGAATTTGATTTGAACATTGTTCAGTACAAAAGGGGTTTGAATCATTGCCTTAAGCGTAAAAGCGTTTGAGATGGATCATGTGCCAGGATCGCGGCAGTTGTCGACCTTCTCCAACCTCGAGTTCATATGCATCTCTTCGAGCACCTTTGTGATAGTATAGGGTCCCTCCCAATTAGCCTCGAGCTTCCCGACATGCTTGAGAGCGTCGACTCGTTTGAGAATGAGATCCCCCACTTGAAAACGTCTGGTTCGGACCTTCTTATCGAAAGTTGCGCGCATATTCTGTTTGTACTCGATGGATCGCACCCAAGCTTCTTCTCCTCCTTCTTCAATCAAGTCAAAGGCTTCCTCGATCATTTTCTTGTTCCTCTTTTCCTCACAGAATGTCGACTGATGAGAGTTCAAGCCAACTTTGGTGGGCAGGAGGGCATCCATTTTGTAAACCATGTGAAATGGAGATTTACCCGTCGAATGTCTCGGAGTAGTCCTATAAGCCCACAGGACCGTTTTCAACTCATCAACCCAAGCTCCCGACGCTTTCTCCAATCTCTTCTTCAACCCTTGGAGAATAGTTCTGTTCGTTACTTCGACTTGACCATTTGCCTGAGGGTGTGCAACTGAAGCAAATCATTGTTTGATCCCCATGTCGAGGCACCATGCTTGAATTCGCTTCCTTTGGAATTGAGCTCCGTTATCTGAGATCAGCACTTTCGGGACTCCAAATCGACAACAAATGTTATTGAACAGGAATTGTATCATCTTCCCCTTAGTGACTCTCGCCAAGGGTTCTGCCTTGACCCACCTGTTGAAGTAGTCGACTGCACTAAGAACTTTCTTTGTCCCATTCTCATTGGCAACGGGCCCACCAAGTCGATTCTCCATTGAGCAAAGGGGATTGGAGAGTTGATTGTCGTCATGTATTTGGCTGGGATGTGAGTGATTTGCTCATGGCGTTGGCATTTTTCGCATTTATGGACCAACTGTTCCGCCATTGTTCGAATCTTAGGCCAATAGTAACCTTCTCGCAAGGCTTTTCCAGTTAGAGCTCGAGATCCTACATGTGCTCCGCAACATCCTTCATGGATTTCTCTTAGAACATGAATTCCTTCTTCCTCGGAAACACATCGCAGATGGGGCTCGACCAGCGACTTCTTATATGAGATCCCATCGACTTCAAAATATTTGCTTAGGTATCGAGCAACTTTTTCCGTCTCTTGTTTGTCTCCTGCAGGTACTCGGTCCTGCAAGAGTTCACGAATCGACTTCCTTCAATGGTCCTTCTCGTCGACCTCCATTGCTTCGCCCAAAACACTTCCTTCTAAGTGCATGGTAGTAATGCGATTTCCCATCTTCCCTTCATTTGAACTTGCGATTCTTGCCAACCAGTTGGCTCGTTTATTTTCTTCTCGTGGGACATGTGTCAACTCAAATTTCTCCAAACCCTGCACAAGACTTTGAATTTCCTCAACATATTTCAGCATCTGATCCTCCTTAAATTCAAAATTTCCCAACACTTGTCCCACGACGAGTTGTGAGTCAGAATTTGCCAGGACCTCCGTTGCTCTACCACCAATTGCGAGTTGAATTCCTTTGATAAGTGCTTCATATTCTGCTTCATTGTTTGAGGCTTTGAACCCCATTCTGATGACAAAGTCGAGCAGCTCACCTTCGGGAGATACGAGGACGACTCTCAATCCAGATCCTTTGGCTGCATAGGACCCATCGACATGCATCACCCACTTCTTTTCTTCCCCTTTAGTACACTCTTGGATGAAATCTGCTAAAGCTTGAGCCTTTATAGCTCGTCTGGGCTCATATCTGATGGAATATTCGCTCAACTCGACTGCCCACTTCACAAGTCGACCTGAAATAGTAGGTCGACCCAGGGTTTCTCCAAGTTGGAAATTTGTCCTCACCACTGTGGTATGATTTAGAAAATACGGCCTCAACTTTCTGGCAGTTATCACTAACGTCAAAGAAGCTTTCTTGACTTCGGAGTATCTCGTCTCTGCACCCTGGGGCACTCAACTGGTGTAATGAATCGGCTGCTGGGAACCTCTCTCTTCTCGCAGCAACACAGAACTCAAAGAAACCACTTCCACCGAGATGTACAACACCAACTCGTCACCCGGGTTTGGTCAACAAGGGAAACTCGCTCAAGAATTCTTTCAACTTTTCAAATGCCATTTGCGCCTCGTCGTTCCACAGGAAAGTCGTCTTCTTCTTGAGCAATTTGAAAAAAGGAAAGCTCTTCTCAGTCGCTCGAGCAATGAACCTGCTCAGACCTGCAATCCTTCCCGTTAGGACTTGTACTTCTCTAATGTTTCGCGGCGGGTCCATGCCAAGTATGGCTTTCACCTTGTTCTTGTTTACCTCAATTCCTCGTTCTGTTAGATGACGTATCCCTGAAATCATCCTGCCTTTACTACAAAGGCGCATTTGCTCGGGTTCAACTTCATCCCAAACGCTCTAAGGGTTTTGAATATTTTCCTTAAATCGTCCGGGTGTGAAGTCGAGGATTTGCTCTTCACCAGGATGTCGTCAACCCAATCTGTAGTTTGAACATGCGATCCATCAATCTTTGGTAAGTCGCCCTTGCATTCTTGAGTCCAAAGGGCATGACGACATAACAGCATGTCCCTTTGCTCGTCACGAAGCTCACCTTACTCTGGTCCTCGGGGGCCAAGGGAATTTGATGATACACTTGGGATGCATCCATCATACTCAGCAAATCGCAGGCAGCCGTAGAGTCGACTAACTGGTCAATTCTCGGTAAAGGATAGTGATCTTTTGGGCACGCCAGGTTCAAGTCGCGGAAGTCGATGCACATGAGCCATTTGTTTAGTGCTTTCCTCACCATCACAGTGTTGGATATCCATTCAGGAAATTGGATTTCTTTGATGTGTTTGGCTTTCTACAGCTTGTCCACCTCGACTTCAATAGCTTGGTCGATTTCAGCTCCATGATGCCTGAGTCGCTGCTTCACAGGCTTTCTGAGGGGGTCGACATTGAGTTTGTGCTCCATGACATCCGGGTCGATTCCCGTTAGTCATTCAGGGGAAAAGGCAAATATGTCCATGAATTCTTTCAATAGCTCCACCAACTATTTTCGTAACTCGTCTTCCAACTCCCTCCCGACTTTGGAGGTTTGATCTTCTCTCTCTCCGATTTGGATCTCCATAGTTCTCCGTGTGGCTCGAGACCATTCCCTCTCGGCCTCTTCTCACTCGACATAGGTTTCTTTCCTTCCTTGATTTCAGCTCGTTGATTGGTTTTCACCGCAATTTGATAACCCGTTCTCGACAGCTTCTAGTCCCCTCGAGCCTCTCCCACTCGATCTCCGACGGGGAACTTCAGTTTCATGTGGTAAGTCGATACCACTGCTTGGAAGGCATTGAGTGCTGGCCTCCCAAGAATTACATTGTAAGCCGACTCAACGTCGACCACCACGAATCTTACGATCTTTACTTTCCTCAAGTCGCCTTCCCCTAGGACGACAACGTGCATAGTCTCTCCTAGGGGTGCGACCTCCGATCCATTGAAACCAAAGAGTGACGTGTGTAGAGGTGTGAGCTCGATGTCGAGTTCCATCCTTTTGAGACATTCATAAAAGATCACGTTCACAGAACTCCCTGTGTCGACAAACACCCTTTGCACCTTGTATCCTGACACCTGTGCAGTTCTCATTAGTGCATCATTGTGTGGTCTCTCGACTTCTCCCACATCGGCAGGTCCAAAGTTCATCACTGGTCCATTCTCATCGACCTGTTCTACCTCGAATTTCGCATATCGACCTCGAGCATACGCCTTCCTTGCTCGATTTGAGTCTCCGTCTGTCGATCCTCCAAAAATCATGTGAATTACTCCCCTTTTCGGGGGGAGTTCCTCCTTCTCTGGTGATCTTGCCCTCTTGTGGGGGCTTTTACTTCTCTCCCTCCTCCTACTCGACCTATCGCGATCTTTGTATATTAACTCCTTCAGATGACCAGCTTTGATTAACCTCTCGATCTCGTCCTTGAGGTGTCTACAGTCGTCGGTATTATGCCTGTAATCCTTGTGGAATCGACAATAGAGATTGCGTTTGGGCTTCACAGGTCCATCCTTCCTCGTCCTTGGCTATCTCACCATGTCGTCACGAATTTCCCTCTCCATTACTTCTAGTATTCTTGCATGAGGAGTCGACAGAGGTTGGCCTCCATCCTCTAGATCTTCCTTCACCCCTGTCCGCTCGTGGGGATCCTCTCCTTCCCCCCGTCCAGTGCACCTTCTTCTCCTTCTTGTCATCTTGACATTCTGTCTAGAACACCTTTATGCTTTGTAGGTAGTCGACTTCTGCTTCCTCGACATTCATGTACTTAGCGCATCTCCAAAAAACGCCATCGAAACTCCTACTGGGTCGTTTTGCCAAATAGTTCTTGCACAGTCCAAGTAGCAGCCACCTCATCAACCCTCCTGATTTGATTTCTTCTGTCACCGTTGGGCGATTGACACATGCTCTTGTGAATCTGGCAACATAATCTCGCAACGACTCTTCCGTTTTCTGTTGCATGTTGATCAATGAGAGATAGGATTTCTCCTGCACCCTAACACTTGCAAATTGATTGAGGAAGCTCGAGCTGAAACCACCAAAGTCTTGAATCGACCCGACTGGTAATTGGTGGAACCAGTCCTGAGCCGACCCCTTCAGAGTCGTCAGGAAAGCACGACATTGCACAGGATCACTGTAGCGGTGGAGCACCGCCATGTTCTCAAAACATCTCAGATGTCAAGACGGGCCAGTGGAGCCATCCTATCATATGTTCAACTCCCTGAAGCCTTGGGGTAAGTCAGCCCTCAGGATTTGTTGTGAGAATGGATTCCTTCGCTCCTCTGCTCTTCTTTCCCCTGACTCAAGCCTGCAAGTCACGGACCGAGGCCATCAATTGTTCTAACGTCTCATCTCTTGCCTGCGGATTGATAGTTCGAATGGAAGACGCCTCCTCTGTTAGGTTCTATTAGGAATGTCGACAATGTGCACATTCAAATCTATTGAATAATAAATCCTAACGTAGCGGAATCTATAGTTAGGATTAGGACTTACGGTTTAAAATTTTTGCCGATTCTGAGTTGTTTCTGATTTCTGTTGAATCGTTTGTCTACCACAACCCAATCCGTTGAAGGGTTTGGCCTTTGTCAACTCTAGTCGAGTGTTGAATCACGAACGGATCACCGGATCAAGTTGGTCAGGTTCAAATTGCAGCGGTTCGGTTTGCAGACAGATGCGCGTGCGTGTCAACTTTCCTTTGCTTGGAAGGACTAGGCGTGCGGCATCTGGGCTCACGGGGGTACGTGCACGGGACGTCTCCTATATGCGCGAGGAGTCCTGATCAGGCGAGGAATAGCGGGTGCGTGCGGGTCGCACGCTGCGGCTTTCCTATGCCTGTGAGGACTAGGCGAGCAGGGTCTGTGTCATGCCGATCGTATGCGGCACGTTTCCTGGGGCGCGAGGAGTCCTGGTCGATTGAGGAGTCCTGGTCGAGCGAGGAGTCCTAGTCGAGCGAGGAGTCCTGGTTGAGCGAGGTATGTCAGCGGCGAGTAGTGGCCAGAGTATTTGGATCTTCAAGGATTGATAAATATCACCTTAAAATCTTCTAATGGATTACCTAAACATCTACTTCGACTAATCTTGGTTGAGCGATTAATCGAAACTCCCTTAACTCTCTATTGTGTATAAATCTCGATTTTCCTCTTCCTTATAGGAACCTTAAAATCGTGACTCACAAGTGTAAGACAAGAGGTTGGGACATGGTGTATTTATAGGCTCCATTAGGGACCTTAAGGAGGTGTCAAATATGGGCTTATCCCATTAGGCCAAGGAATCCTAATTCTACTCCACTTATTAATCCCAACTAGGTCATGATTCCTTTCTCCTAACATCACCTTCTAGAACACTCTCAAGTCTCCTAACCCTAAGTAATATTCTAGAAGGATTATTCTCTATCTCATGGAATATTAAATAAGGAATAAAATTAATTCCTAAAATCTTAATAAAATTAAATAATAATATATCCCACTAGAATATTATTATTGCTCTCTCCATGTGGCTCCAATTTAATTAATTAAATCAAACCTCCTTTTGATTAATATTTATTAATCTTATTCATCGATTTACCTCCCTATGTTTAAGAGATAACGTCCGTTGATTAATAAAATTACTGACAAAATAATTAATCAACTTCTTATTCATTTCCGAAACTAGTACCACTCAGATCTTTAATCATTATGTCGGATACACATCCGCCTGCAGGGCTTGACATAATATTCCTTCCTGAGCTCATCTCGGGGACGTTATCAATCCAGCGCACTGGAACATAGTGACCGTAAATAATTTATAATAGCGCGTCATATAAACATCCTCATTTACCAAAGTATCGAGTATGTCATCCTAACGGAATAGGAATCACCCTTGGTAAATAATATAAACAAGTAATGAATATACACGCCTATTTTATATTATCTTACCGCTTTAGAGAACGCATCAATAACTAAAGGTCGAGATTACAACAACGATCAATGAGTCTCATAATCTTAGCCTTCCACGGTACTGTTCAATACTTAACATAAGTACTAGTGTAGTTCTCCAGTCAAAGATCAATTGAATCAAGAATACGCTACAGTCTTTTTCCAAGTGGGGTCTCACTGCCAGTTTAGACTGTGAACAAATAATTTAGTCTTACAAGGAACCGATAGGTGACCTTTCTGTTCGAGACACCATGAACCACACTATCTCAATGTAAGACAAGGAGTATGATTGCATAAATAAATAAACTGCAAGCATATGTACTTTGACCGAAACATGATTGCCAGATCAAAATGGAATTGTTCATATCTGAAAGCCAAGCTTTTACAGCATATCTGACAATCTCCCACTTATGCTTAATAAGCTCATGGCTATCACTAACCACAATTTTCTTTCAATATAATTCTCAAAGAATTGTTGTCCTTGCTGCCATACATCCGACTCCCAAACCTTTAACATGGC
Organism: Striga asiatica; assembly: GCA_008636005.1. Taxonomy (NCBI): domain Eukaryota; kingdom Viridiplantae; phylum Streptophyta; class Magnoliopsida; order Lamiales; family Orobanchaceae; genus Striga; species Striga asiatica. Next base: position 837,669 of record BKCP01003224.1, read on the forward strand.
CATCATCCGCTTTCGCCGAAAAGCCAATCCTAAAAGGATTTTACCGAAGTCTTCTGACGTAACTAGGCGACAAACGTCCACCCTGTCGCAGTCCTTTGCAACTGGCGTACTTGCTCTATGTGCCACTTGCTTTATGTACTAGTGATTCCTCTCTGTCTTAACTGCACCAACTGTCATCACAATCCATTGTGACCTGACTTGGTATGACAAGGTTTCACATTTTTAGTTCAATGGTGAATCAAATTTCTACGTCGCTCGCCTTTTGGGAAGGGACGCACTGAGTTTCTTATGGTGGAATTTGTAAACGTATTATCGTTTGACATTCCTCCATTCTGCTTGGCTCCCACAAGTGAACACAAACCATAAGGTGGCTTTTACTTTTTTGTTCATGTCCTGATTAGAATCAGAATCTTTTGTAACCCATAGGTTGCTTATGGCTCTTGATCATATGTTTTGGTAACCCTACATATTATCTTTAGCCTTTTACGGTTCTTGATCATATGTTCTACCTTGAACCGATTGCTCCTGTCTAGGATTACTTTGATATCTTCTCAGTGATATTATTTTGGGGGCCATCTGTTGAGAATTGAATACATTCCAAGGGTTTGTTTGCAAATTTATAGTTTAATATATTACAATTTGGGTCTTGGGTCCAATTTGCAATTAATGAAAAATAATTAAAATTTTAAAAGTTTTATATCTTATTTGCAGAAAATAAAAATGATATTTGTGTATAAAAATATAAAAAATAATAATCATTTTTTATATAGATCTGACGTTCGGTAAATTCGATTATTTACATAAAAAACGACATCATACCGAATTACACGTGTTTTTAGAAACGAGAAAAATAATAATCGAACTGGAATATAGTGAACAGAAAAATTAGTTCGTTCAATCTCGTTTGATATTGTGCAATCTGTTAGGCAATTATGTGCAGTTCATATAACTTTAATGTGCAATCGTAATATATGAAAAAAATATAAATAAAAAATAATAATATTGTTTTTTTCATATAGTTCTGTCGGTTCAATTATTAGGTTTATTTTACAAGATAAAGTCGGCATTGATCTGAAATAAAAATTATTTTAAAAGTAAAACTAATCGAACTAAAATATAAGATTTTGAATCAAAAATTTTAGTTCGATAGTTCAGTCGGTTCGATTATTCATTATAATAATTAAAGTAGGAATCGAACTGAAATAACCGTGATTTTAAAAGTAAAATCATATAACAGTCGGTTCGGACTTTATGGTACAATCTGATAGTCATTATTGTGCAATTCATCTAACGTTTTTGTGCAATTGCAGCTTAAGCATTTTTAATGTTTTTGTTATAAAATAAGCTAAAATGAAACTAGTGAAATAAACGTGATTTAAAAAGAAAAATTAGATAATCGAAATAATATGTTATTTATATGAAAATTATATTTAATTTGTAAATAATGTTGTCTATTATTTTTATATTACTTTTGGTTCAAACAATTTGAGTTCGGTCGGTTTCGATATCTATTGTGCAATCGGATAGACGTGATAAAGTGCAAAAAGTTGTTTTGTAAAGCGCAATGCATTGTTTTATAAAGTACAACGTGTTGATGTATAAAGTGAACTATTGTAATTTTGGTACGTTGGCATGCTTGTGTTTTGTTATCCGTATTTAATTTGCATTAATGTGCATTTTATTTGTTATTAATACCCATTTATTGTTTTTTTATAAATTACACATTTGACACATGAACCAAATTGAAATATATTTAAAATTCATTAAATTGCAATCAGCCCCTAAATAAATATTCAATTAAACACAAAATGCCCTAATCTCCAAATCTCCCCCAAATCGATTGTGTTCAACCCTCTCCCTCTCTCCCACCACCCCACATGCGCCGGTCAGCTCTCTCAGGGCGAGACTTCCGGTGCCATTGTGTTCAGCGCCCTTTGTCGTTTGTCCTGGAGCATCTCCCGCCGCGACCATAGCTTCAGTGTCAATTTTCAGTCGGGGTGGTTATATCGGCCGCCGAGGGAGATGGAGGGAGAAAGACGGCGGTTGAGCTATAGACTTTGAACCAGACGGCGGTGAAGCGTGTGCGTGGCTGTGGGAGCTTCGCGAGGTTTGACGGTGTCGATCAATTGCCGGAGCGTATCAGAGATTTGCGGTGGAGGCGGATGGTGGAAACGGTTCGGATCTCCACGACGTCCGCCTGCGTGGCTGTGACTGGCGGAGGTGCAGAGACGCCTAAACCATTATGCGGCGGCGACTGCGCATCTGGATGTTGCCGTCGACCTGCGTAGTCGGGTGGTCGTCGACTGTGTGTATTTGTAATTGTGTATGTTCAGTGTGTGTAGTGCATGTGCTGTGTGTGAGAGAGGTGTGTGTGTGTAAGAGAGGGCATGCAGGGTAGGTGAGGGGTTGTTGCTGATGATATGGGTAGGCCGCGTGTCATGAAGGGATTGGATTTGTGTGTATATTTGAATGAGTTGGACGTGTTGTGAGATGGTCCCACATGTGATTGTAATGGTGTCTAATGTCTAAATTACCCTTAATGATTGTAAAAAAATATTTTTTTCTTAGCCGTTGGATCACTTGATCCGATGACTATGATATATTCTTATTTCTTATTTCGCCCACATGAGAATGGTGCTTAGTGAAGGAAATGAGAATAAATTGTAGCCATTAGATCATCCGATCTAATGACTAATAGAAAATCAAATTTATACCTCACTAAGGGTATTTTAGTCATTACATTACACATCATCCTCCATATCATCATGCCACATCAACTCCCCATACACCGTTAACACACACAACACATGCACACACACATATAACACATGCACACACACATTCAGCACACAACACACACACACAAACACATGCACACATTCTGCACACACACATCTCTCTTTCTCTCTCTCTCTCTCTCTCTCACACACACACCTAAACACATGCACGCAGTTTGCAGGCCAAATTCATACGCACAGCTCGATCGGAAATTGCATCCGACCACTGCTCAGAGATGCCGCATAATCGAGTCGTGCTCCGCCATCGGCCATAGCCCTTCGTTGATCGCCGCTGGCCAGAGCCCTTCATTGTTCGCCGCCGGCCAGAGCACCGCCGCAACCCCACCACCGGGCATGCCTATAAAACGACGATCGATGCTTAATCGTGACACAACCGCCGTCATCGGCATTCCGCCTCACACATCGCGGCCAGCCAACCCCGGTAACTTGACATTTGCCGCTGCCGCCTCTACCATCGCCGGCGCCACCTCGACCTCCGCCACTGAAACACTCCAATAATCTCTTTCTGTTTTTGTTTTCGTAACAAATTCGTGACCTTGTATGAATCGTTGAACCTGGAATTGCGAAATTGACAGCGAATTTCAAAAATTCTGGATGGATTGGTTGAATTCATTGATTTAGGGCTAGGGGCCAAATTTTGTGAATTTGATAACTATGAAGGACTTATGTGCAATTTAAAAAATATTAATTATTTTTAATTTAGTCCAAGTGGCAGATCTGTAATTTTCTCAATTTTGAGTATTCTTAATATAGTTCTTGACCAAATATGCAATTTATATCAATATTCTCATAAATACGTATTAATAATAAATAAAATGTACAATGTTCAAAATTTTAATATGTACAATTTTAATATATAAAAAATGTTAAAATAATAAATATACTTATATAATAATAAATGACAAATAATTTTAATTATTTTGATTAATTCGATGCACAATTATATCTACTAAATATAGTTTTTAAAAACACATAATTTATATGTGATCATATAAAGTAGTGCATTTTACAACATGTTGCACTTTGTAAAAGATCGAGTTGCACCTAATAAAACACTACATTGCACTTTATCACCACACTCCACTATTAACTTTAATAGTTTCCGACAAAATACCACACAAAATAAATCTAAAAAAAATGAATCTACATAATATTTTAACATACGTCACATCATTTGTCCTAGACATGTCCACGGGCCGAACCGGCCCGAGAATCGACCCGTGAACCGGTCCCGGCCCGGACCGAACCGGCCCTGAACCGGCCTTCTAAGGCCGGTTCGTTGAATCGGACCCGTAGGGTCGCGGTTCGGTTACGGTTCGCTATTTTTTTTTGGTCCCGGCGGGCCGGGTCTTGCCGGGCCAGGTCGGCGGGTTGAATGACGGGCGGCAATGTATTTTTTAGCGGGCCGCACCGGCCCGGAACCGGCCAAAAACCGGCGGGTCCGTGACCCGGCGGTTCAGGGCCGGTTTGGACCCACGGCCCTTAGAAAATGCGGGCCGGTCAAGGGTCATGAAATTGCGACCCGTGGACCCGGCGGGCCAGGCCTGGCCGTGACCCGGCCCGTGGACTGGCCACCCCTAATTTGTCCACATAAAACACAAACATGCTAACATACCAAAATTACAGTGCACTTTAAACATAAGCACGTTGCACTTTATAAAACAAGACGTTGCACTTTTTAAAACAAGACGTTGCACTTTATAAAACAACAAGCTACATTTTATCATCACACTGCGCAATTAACGTTAATAGTTCCTGCCAAAATACCACATAAAATAAATCTACAAAAATGAATCTACATTATATTTTAACATGCACCACATCATTTGTCCATATAAAACACAAGCATGCTAACATACCAAAATTACAGTAGTGCACTTTATACATAAGCACGTTGCACTTTATAAAATAACACCTTGCACTTTATCACGACTATAATATCATACGAATAGAGAATGAAACCAACCAAACTCATTTTCTTATTTCAACAAAAAATAATTAATGAAATTATTAATATATTAGATATAATTTTAATATAAATAACAAATTACTTCGATTATTAGAATAATTCGGTTAACCAAACCGAATAAACCAATTAATTATGCTCATTTCATTTGATGGAAAATAGTTCGGTTGGTTCAATCTGCACAATACGTACTAACACCGTGCACCATATTGTTGGACGAATTGCACCTAATAACTGTTAGATTGCACAGTATATTTTGTTTACATATATACTAATATGTTTAATCATAAAATAATATAATATATTAAATAAAAAATATTAACTACTAATAATGGTTTTTATAATAAATAATATAATTTATGTAAGTTATTATTTATGTAAACCGACAAATTAAACCAATTATGTAGAAATTTTCAGTTCGATATTTTAAATTTCATTTTTATAAATTGTTTTTTCTTTGAAGCGGTGGTGGAAATTACAAATTTGATTTTGATTAAATTTTAAATTTCATTTTGATTAAATTTCGTTTTAATTAGTTGTTTCCCATGTTTTAATTCAATTATTTTGGTTAATTCGATAAACCGATTGAATAAACTAATTAATTTTGTTCAGGTTTAGATTGATTTTAGACAAAAGATCGGTCGGTTCATAATGTACCAATAATGTGCACAATGTTAATAGACGAATTGCACATTAACCCATGATAGGTTGCACATTATTAGGTATTTTATTTATTATTATTGTACATGTACTGATTTAAACTTTATTAATTTACAGATAAGTCCCCAAAACTTGTCTAATTTACAAAAGTGAAACCCCCAAATATCAACCCTAATCTAATTACAACCAGTCCAACAAACCAAATCCAACCCCTCCAAGAGTCAGCCTCTCGTCGTTCACCAGAAACCCACCGCAGCAGCTATGCACACACGCCACCATAGGAACGAGCTGATGACCAGCTGAATGAGCCTGGCGGCAGTGGCGGCCGGAATCGAGATGCGCACCGTAATTATTGACTGACCTATACTGTAAGAAATTGAAAGCGCCGACGGACGGGAAGAAGACGTACGGCTGCGTGTCGATTTCGGAGGCAACTTGAACCAGCAAGTGCGCGAAAACGACGTCGAAAATCGTCGCCGACTTCCTTCCGCCGTCTAACCGGTTTTTTATGCGGCGTGATCGAGGATAGAGAACGATTGACGAGGAACGAGGAGACGAGGCCGACGCCGGAAGAGAAGGTAGGGAAGAAGCCGGAATTTGTGGCAGACATGGGCCATCGGTGCGAAAGAAAATAGATTAATGGCGCGCGAGAGAAACGGCGGTGGTAGCAGGCGGCTACGAGCGGCGAGCGGCGGTAGGTGGTTGCAGGGTTCATCTCCAGTGGGCACAGACGGATGGATCTGATTGCAGATATGTGTTTGTGTGTGTGTGTGTGCGCTGAGTATGTGCATTTGTGTATTGTGTGTGTGCGTGTGTGTTTGAGTAAATATAAATATTAGGGTTGGTAGGTTAGTGTGTAATGATCGGATTGTCCCTATTGAGTAGTCAAATATGTATATTTGACCACAATGATATGTTAATTTATCATATTGCCATTAATGATTGACCAAGTTTGACTTGATCAAGACCATTGATATGTTGGATCCAATGATCCAGACTCATTCTAATTTCTCGCATTAAGAGTCATTCTCATATGATCCTTTATCTCTCTCTCTATATATAATTGCTAGCAAAGAATTTAATAGAACCTCATAAATTTTACCTGATATACCTATGTGGCACCCATTAAATTATACCTATGTGGTATTTTTCCTCTAATAACCGTTAGGGTTTGACGAAGACTCTCCCATTTATTATTATTATTATTATTATTATTAATTCACCTTGTTCCATTAAGGATAAAAAATTTTTGCACTTTTTGTTTTGGTTACTAAAGACATATGCCATTATATTTTATTTCAATTGAGTAATAATAAATTTTTTTTTTTGGTATTATATAATGGTTAGTATTAAAATTAACAATTATATTAATATACTAAATGATATATGAAAGTTAAATAAACATAAAAAATTATATTGTAAAAAAATTTTTGTTCAAGTTATTTTTCTATTATTATATAATAGCAATAAGTAAAAACCTAAAAAAAAAAACATGAAGATTCTCGTTCAAATTTTTGGTTTTTACTACTAATGGAATTGTTTTTGAAATTTTTTTGTTTCTCCCGCCCATGATATTTTTTAAATATTTAGAATTTTTGAAATTAACATAAAATATCTTTTTAATAGATATGCATTCCATCTTATCTTGATGTCCATATTTATCTCAATTCTATCCCTCTGATTTTTTTTTTAATTTTGTTTCTTTTTTTTTTTGTGGGTATTGATTTGATTTGATTTTAATATCCTTAATTAGATATATAGACCTATTAACAATGGTAAAAGTCAAATAAGTTGTCGAGTATCCTATTATAAATTCTTCCTATGAAGCATGATAATTTTTTTCTTTCCTATATTATTTTTTTCCTTTTACAATATTACGTCTTTTTTTTTACTTTTAAATTTTAATTTCTTAAGATGTTGGAAATATTTTTCTTATTTCCATTTTAACATTTATTATATACAAATTAAAATATTTATCAATCTTTCCAAAAATGTGGAATCACTTTACAAAACTAAAAAAGAAAATAATCTCAAAATTTCTGAGAATAACCAAAAACTATAGTCAATTAAAAAGAATTTAAAATTATAGGATAATTCAAAACCATAAACGTTGCAAATAAATTATAATCTTATAATGTCTACATTGTTTTGAAATCAAATATTTCATCAGGTAGTTAAATTTTTATACATTCCTAAAACTTTTTTAATATATGTATAAGTAATTACAATAAAATTTGACTATAAAATAGATATTTTGTAACTAAAACCTTTATGATTACATATCATGCTTTAAAAAAAATATATCTATAAATAAGTTAATAATAATAAATAAATAAATATTAAACCTATAAGTTTGAATATTTCATAAATTTTTCAAAAAAGAAAATTGAAAAATCCTGCATTTGGCTGATATATTTATGGGATGTCCTGTCTAATATGCATGATAATTAATTAGTTGTTTATTTTTTATAGGAATTAATTATGTCAATTAATTAGTTTTTGTATTTGTATGGTAACTAATTATGAAAAATTCATATTAGGAAACCAATAATGAGATGTTATAAATATAATAATTATATTTAAAATCAAGTTAAAAAAAAATTTAAGGAATAAGTATGTCCGTGCATCACGCGGGATACACACTAGTATATATAATTGTTGGCAAAACATTTAATAAAATTATTTGGTTTCCCTCCATTTTCAGTTACAAAATTAATCATTAATATTTTTTTACCTTTCACATTAATAAACCCTGATATAGCCATATTGTGATATATCGGTCTAAGAATCCCTTACTCGACCGGACGACTGCTCAGATCGCCCACACGTCGACATGTTCCAGCCGACATGCCTAAATCGACTTCCGAAATGTCGATTGTCCATAGAATGACCACGAGGATAGGCAGAATCCATGCAAGTCGACTCCTAGAAGTCGACCTCACGCAGTCGACTCTCAAAAGTCGACTTCCATTTAAGAAGACCGACAAGAGTGTAGCCTCCAAATATCCAGATGATCCAAAGTCGACCTCCTAGTACTCGAGGTCGACTCCTCGCACCTCGAGGCGCGAAACACACTGACGACTCAATACACTTGTGATATCTTTTGGAGTCTCTTGTCCTCCAATGGATAAGAAGGAATCTTGTCACGACTCAGCAGTGAGGAAAGACGAATCGACCAGCGCAATTTAGACCTTTCAGGTAAACCGACCGGGGCATTTCGGGTACTTTAAGTGTTTCCTCCTATATAAAGGAGGTGAGGTAACCCTAAACCCTAACTTCCATTCACTCCACACTCTCCTCTATTGCTGCTGCAGCTCTCTCAGAGCAGCTCTTCTTCATCTCTTTCACATACTGACTTGAGCGTCGGTGGCTCTATGCCGGAAACACTTCCGGCGTTGAGTTCTTGCAGGTGTTGTTGCGGTCTAACAACGGCTTGAGGGCGATTCAAGCAGATCTTAGCTTATTACCACTGGTTCACTCTAGATCTGAGAGTAGACCCATCATTTTGGCGCCGTCTGTAGGGAGTTGTTGAAGGAATTAAGAGCTTTGCACCTAGCTCCTATCTGTTTTTGATGGCTGAGAAGGAAGGTTTGCAGAGGAACTTGAATGAGGAGTTTAGGGGAGCTTGGACAGACAGGAGACCACCACCAGTGTCTACCCCTAGACCCCCAATGATGCAAATGCTGGGACTACCACCATTTGGAGGACTTCTGCCTCCGAGGATGAGTCTGGGTGGAGAATCACCCATTACTCCACCTGGAGTGAAGATGCAAGTGTTGACCCAATAAGGAACAACTCAAACATTGAATCCCAATTCAGGTGTGGGTGAAAAGGGGCCAACGGAGATGTCTCGGCGTGGGGGGAAGCAAATTGAAGAGGTGCCGGAGTAGACGCAAACACAACCCCGCGTCGAAGAGCAAACACTTACGATGACGAGAAGCGAGATGCAGAAAACGATTGCTGAAGTTGTGGCCACCCAGATGAAACAAGTAGTGCGAGTCAAGCAGAACCCACGGGTCGAGCAACAACCTCGTGTCGAACAGCAAGCTCAATCGAACGAGCAGCAAAATAGAAAGGCGGACGTGGATGTTAGATATGCTGTAAAAGCTTGGCTTTCATATATGAACAATTCCATTTTGATCTGGCAATCATGTTTCGGTCAAAGTACATATGCTTGCAGTTTATTTATTTATGCAATCATATTCCTTGTGTTACATTGAGATAGTGTGGTTCGTGGTGTCTCGAACAGAAAGGTCACCTATCGGTTCCTTGTAAGACTAAATTATTTGTTCACAGTCTAGACTGGCAGTGAGACCCCACTTGAGAAAAGACTGTAGTGTATTCTTGATTCAGTTGATCTTTGACTAGAGAACTACACTAGTACTTATGTTAAGTATTGAAGGACCGTGGAAGGCTAAGATTATGAGACTCACTGATCGTTGTTGTAATCTTGACCTTCAGTTATTGATGCGTTCTCTAAAGCTGTAAGATAATATAAAATAGGCGTGTATATTCATTACTTGTTTATTTGATTTACCAAGGGTGGATTCCTATTCCGTTAGGATGACGTACTTGGTACTTTGGTAAATGAGGATGTTTATATGACGCGCTATTATAAATTATTTACGGTCACTATGTTCCAGTGCGCTGGATTGATGACGTCCCCGAGATGAGCTCAGGAAGGAATATTATGTCAAGCCACGCAAGCGGATGTGTATCCGGCATAATGATTAAAGATCTGAGTGGTACTAGTTTCGGAAATGAATAAGAAGTTGATTAATTATTTTGTCAATAATTTAATTAATCAACGGACGTTATATCTTAAACATAGGGAGGTAAATCGATCAATAAGATTAATAAATATTAATCAAGTGGAGGCTTGATTTAATTGATTAAATTGGAGCCAAATGGGGAGAGCAATAATAATATTCTAGTGGGATATATTATTATTTAATTTTATTAGGATTTTAGGAATTAATTTTATTTCTTATTTAATATTCCATGAGATAGGAAATATTCCTTCTAAAATATTACTTAGGGTTATGAGACTTGAGAGTCTTCTAAAAGGTGATGTTAGGAGAAAGGAATCATGACCTATTTGGATTAATAAGTGGAGTAGAATTAGGATTCCTTTACCTAATGGGATAAGCCCATGTTTGACACCTCCTTAAGGTCCCTAATGGAACCTATAAATACACCATGTCCCAACCTCTTGTCTTACACATGTGAGTCACAATTTTAAGTTTCCTATAAGGAAGAGGAAAATCGAGATTTATACACAATAGAGAGTTAGGGAGTTTCAATTAATCGCTCCACCAAGATTAGTCGAAGTAGGTGTTTAGGTAATCCATTAGATGATTTTAAGGTGATATTTATCAAACCTTGAAGATCCATATACTCTGGCCACTACTTGCTGCCGACATACCTTGCTCAACCAGGACTCCTCGCTCGACTAGGGCTCCTTGCTCGACCAGGACTCCTCGATCGACCAGGACTCCTCGTGCCCCAGGAAACGTGCCGCATACGATCGGCTTGACACAGACCCTGCTCGCCTAGTCCTCACAGGCATAGAAAAGCCGCAGCGCGCGACCCGCACGCACCCGCTATTCCTCGCCTGATCAAGACTCCTCGCGCATATAGGAGACATCCCCGAGCATGTACCCGCGTGAGCCCAGACGCCGCACGGCTAGTCCTTCCAAGCATAGGAAAGTTGACACGCACGCGCATCTGTACGCAACCCGAACCGCCGCAATCCGAACCCGACCAACTTAATCTGGTGATCCGTTCGTGATTTAACACTCGACTAGAGTCGACAAAGGCCAAACCCTTCAACCGATTGGGTTGTGGTAGACAGACAATATCCATTAACAGAAATCAGAAACAACTCAGAGTCGGCAAAAATTTTAAACCGTAAGTCCTAATCCTAACTATAGATTCCACTGCGCTAGGATTTATTATTCAATAGATTTGAATGTGCACATTTTCGACGTTCCTAATAGAACCCAACAACTGGTATCAGAGCAGATTAATTCTTCTTTGTGCACTTTTCGAATTAGGACTTGCGTGATATATGTGAATTAATTGTGTACGGACACAGCGCATAATAGATTAGAATTGCAAATAAGTGTTGTTTGCAGGTATTCTTGAATCCGACTATTATGGACCGTATGTTTTTGTGCTTTCAATTCATATATGTCGTTTTATAAGCCTCTTACATGTCGAGGAGTTTTTTTTGGGTTGGTGAATGCTTGTAATAAATTATTCGCGCGGTTGGACAATGCATAGTTTACTGCTTTCATAGAAAACTCATGTACGACTCTTCCGCGGGTCATAGGATGAATTATGTAATTGTTGTTTTATATTATTCATTATTGGTCCGGAGGACATGGACCAACTTCGACGGGGCGAGGTGATGAACATGCAGACGGATGCCATGGTGGTGGTCCAATGGCGACTTTCCCGGAGACGACCTATTCAGAATGAAGAGTGGGAGTCACTGGAAAAGGGGTGTTCCAATTCGTGAAACGAAAAACACATTCAAACAAGGACAGGATTGTGTTTCTCCGTAATATTGGAGATTAATTAATGGCCATAGTAGTTGGATTATAGTTCCTAGTTTATTATTGCTTATTAAATATGCATGTCCTTATTTGCTTTATGTGCAAATTGAAATAGGAGCATGTCTAGGAAAATCCCTTATATTAAAGATTACATTAAGTGTGTAATGGGTTGAAATAAATTACATCCAAGGCCTCCATTATAGGTTTATTAGTGAAGTGGTTTAGATTGATCCCACAGGACGGTTTATCTCACAGTTCACAAGGACAAATCTCCTTCGGGATGGTAATAGCTAGCTATTACAAAAGAGTACGGGTCATCCACAGATGAACGTATTATTTTAGTAGTGAACTCGGTACCATTTAATGGGTTACACTTAAAGTGAAAATTAAAACGATATTCCCACAGGAAAAGGTTGTTTTTATTTCATTAAGTTCTTTCTTCTAATAAAGAACAAGGGACACATTGACTCAGTGCGCAGGCCAAAAGATGAACTGACTATTAATTAACTACTGTTTGGATGGTATGTTAATTAATGGGATTAATCCCTCCTCTTGCGACGGCTTGAACCGTAGACGTCCACACTCCGTGGCCTGCGGGGATTCGGTGTTTTGAGGTGTCGGTGAATTTAATCAAATGTTGTTTTGAAGGGATCAATATTTGACGTTAAATTCAAAAACACTTGACTGAGTAAAGACTATGTTTGCATGATCCCAGGAATTCAAAATGTCTTTTAATCCGTTGTCCGTAATTCTCAAAGATAATTTACTTGTTCAAATATGATTAGAAGTAGAACTTGGATAGTGTCTTATTTTGCTGAGGAGTACAAGCCGAAATGCAAGTGTATCCGGTATAAGCAAAATGGACATATGAAGATGAACTGTCCTATTCTTAAGACAAGAAAGGTAAATCTTAATTCACTAGAAAGTCGAAACATTTTTAATGGTGTTATCTATCAGTACCTGGTGAATAGATACGTAACCACTAATTATGTAAAAAGGTTCCAGGAAACCAATCGACATGTGATAGGTAGATTACCATCTAGAATGGGCTTTGCTACGAAAGTGGCGACTATTGCAGTGGGAGTTCTCTATAGAAATTTTGGTTTATGAGTAATTGTCTTTATGTGCCAAGTCTTAGAAAGAACTCACGTTCAGTTTCTAAATTCTATATGGATGTTACGTTTGCTGGTTTGAAAAGCAAAACGTTGGTACAAGGTAGGACAGTTTGTAAACTCAAAGGAACCAAAAATATCTCAGAATGAGTTTTCTATAGAAATTGTCTTCACGTGCCAAGTTTTAGAAAGAACTCATGTTCAGTTTCTAAATTGGGTATGGGTAAAAATGTGACGTTTTATCCATTTGGTATGTGGATAGACAATTTATGAACTCGATAAGCCAAAATATCTCACAGGTGCAGTTGATGAAATAAATGGCACATCAACTAGAACCAATAAGAAGAAAGGTCCTTCAATAAATGAATCATACATTATTTTGGCATCTTGTGTTTGGGTATTGAGTGTTAGTAGAATTCAAAGGTGGATAGCCATTGAACTTATGGGTTCTTTGGGAATGGATGAAACTATCAAGACCTAGAATTATACTTAGTAGCTGAAATGACACAAACGACCTTTTGTAGGTCAAGGGGTTTAGAAGCCAAACATATGTTAGGATTAATTCATCTGATTTGTGAAGTTCTATGATTTTTAGGACAAAAAGGTAGTTTTTTTTCTTTGAAGAAATTTTTTCAAAACAGGGTACATTAAGTGACATTCCATAAACTTAAGTACATCGAAAGAGTGCAATGGCAGTTATGGAAAAATGTCGAGATTAATGTATCAGTCGCATTACGATCGAAATCGTAGTGACTAATACCTTTTGAAAAATCGTGGAAATACTTGTTGGATGTTGAGATATGGTCTCAACAGGTTGCATCTACTTCATCGGAATGGGACGATGTAACTTGACGAAGGAAAATGTCTTTTAAGTAGATTGGTTATCTCAAGGATGAGTTATTAGGAATTTCATTTTGTTTTTCGTGTTGGAGTTGTGCAAATAGCAGGGTAAGTTCTGAACGTAGTTCCATACAAGTTAGTAGTCATTACTCTGAATGAATTGTAGACGAAGGCATAGGCCTAGTCAGGAATACATTCAGATTCAGAGTGTTTCGGCGCACGTGCTGGAAAGGATGATACTAATAGGATTGGAAAGGTTGTTCGGAAAATAGGCTATTTGTGGGATACTTCATAGTAACGAGAAATGAGTGGATTATTTTATAGTACTAAAAGTCAGAAGGTGATCGTTAGCACGAATGCCTGATTTTTAGAGGAATATTAAGTAATAAACCACAAAGCCCATTTGTAGAATCTTTTTGAGGAAAGACAAAGGTGAAAGTTCAACTTTGTTACCAAGTGTACAAATGTGATACCACAATAAAGACTGCAACACGTATTTTGTGCTATACACTTTTGCAGAGGGAACCTCGTTGTAGTGGGAGGGTTGCAAAACAACTCCATGAAATCGTGACAATGAGAGAGTTATTGGACCCGGTCTCTAGTAAACACGAGATCATAATATTCATGTTTTGAGAAAGTCCCGGACTTAGTCTCTAGTAAACTTGAATTCACCTCTAGTTATTCAATGAGTAGATCTAAGACAAAGATGTAGAAACTTAGAAAAGTTTTAATGATTTCTGATTTGGAGTCGTGGGCTCTAATCAGATCCGGGTTCTTATAGAACTACCTAGTAGCATATGCGCTATCGGACGAAATCTATAAGTGAAGACTTTAGTACAAGGCTTGTTGTGAAATAACAAACTCAGAAAGAATGAGGTCTATTATGAGTAAGCTTTTTCACCGGTAGCCATGTTTAAGTCTGTACAAATGAAAGGCTTGTTGTGATGTAGAAGACTCAGAAAGAATGATATCTATTATGAGTTAGTCTTTTCATAAGTACCCAAATTTAAAACTGTTGCCACTCATATGTGTTATGAGATTAGGCAATGTGGATGTCAAGACATTTTCCTTAACCGGGAGTCTTGTGGGAATATTCATGAGCAGCACCCAAGAGTGTTCATTAGAAAAGGGCTAAGAGCATCTAGTCACTAGACTGAAACAATTCATTTATGGATTATAATGAGCTAGTCATTTGGTTGATACGTTCGAATCGTGGATTCGATTATTCAACAAATGAGCATTGTGTGTGGCGCAATGGAAGTGTGGTGGTATTTTTGTACTATGTGTTGACAACATCTTGATCACTGGAGATAGTGTGAGAGTGTTGAAAGGCACAAGGATATGGTTATCCAAGTAGTTGGATATGAAGGATTCAAAATCAACAAATGTTCTTGAGATTGAGGATCACAAGAAAGGTATGTTGTGATTATCCCGAATTTCATTATCCAGATACTATCATAAGGCTCATTCGAAATTTGCATGACACAAAGGCAGTTTCTTGTCCTCGGCATAAGGAAGCCTAGTATGTGCCATGTGGTAAATGAGACTTGATGTCTATTATTGCCAAGGGCATAAACAATTCTCACGCCTCTCTGCTGCAAATCCCGCCGCAGCTACTCTATCACGCGACATAGCCAGGCGGCGGCTGTCTGAAGACTCTTACCATCTACGGCGAGATTTCGAATTCGGCATCATCTTCAAAAATGTCATCGCCTGATTCCTTACGCCATGGATCCGTTTTTTCCTGTCGACGCGGGAAGCGGGTGAGGTGAATAAGATAATCGTCTCGACCTTGACGCTCGTCGTGGTATCATATTCAAAGCTCGCTGGCGGGAGGAGGTCGCGGCCTGCGTCGGGAGAAAAGGCAGAGAGTACGCGGGACTGGGTGGCAGCGATGGCAGACTGTGCGAAGAAACAGAGATACGGTTTGAGAGAGAGGCAGCGGGCGACGGTGGATGGTAGCAGGGGTCGGCGGGCGGCAATGGGCGGCGACGGGCTGTGGTGCGTGTGTGTGTGTTTCGACTGTGTGGATTTCTGTGTTTGTGTAATTTTTGGTGTCGGGTGTGACGACGACAACGAGATGTGATGCAGCGGTGCTCATGGCGGCCGACAAATAACTGGTGGTCGGAGATGTGTATGTGCGGTTGTGAGTGTAGATGAGAGAAATTGAGAGATGTGGTGGTGGGCCCCAGTGAGATAAATAGGGTAGTTAGTGGATGAAGTAAAATTACACCACTACCCTCAAAGTTTGCAACATATCGATATTTATCACATAATTACCAAATTGCCATCGTGAATTTGACTGGAATTATTAATCTTTGACTTCATCCTAACCATTCATATGTAGAATCTAATGGTCTACAATCATTCTTATTTCTTTCATTATCTCTCTTTCTCATATGATTCCCTATCTCTCTCTCTCTCTCTCTCTCTCTCTCTCTCTATATATATATATATATATATACACACACATATAGATACGGGTGGTATAATTATTCCCCTTCATCTACTTGGTTCCATAAGGAGTGGAAAAAAACGTGGACGAGAAATAGGCCTTGTTTGGTGAATAGCGATTAGCTGTTAGCATATTGCATTAGCTGTTTTGACCATCGCATTGTGTTAGCTATTTTGACCAGCTGATTATGTTAGCGGTTTGTAAAAGAGCGTTTGGTAAAATTAGTTATTTTTAATTAGTGATTAACATGTGAATTACTTATAAGGACATCAGCATGCATTATCATTCTACTGAACTTATAATTAGTTAGGAAATAAAAATAATTATTAAAGTGATTTAATATATAATAAAAAATAAAACTATTTCTTAATCGAGTAAATAAATTCACGTCATATAAACAAAGTTGTGCAATTATTAAAAACAGCATGCATCGATTCTAATAAATATGAATATTAGTTCAACTTAAAAAATTAATAATTATTGATGATAAAAACATGTGCAGAATTAAATTTCTTTTTATTAATTTTTAGTATTTATATAGATTAAATTTATGGGTAATATACTGCCAACAAAAATGAGTAAGACAAATTAAATAAACTTACAAAAAGTGTGCAAGAAAATTAAAAGTCAGTAAGCACAATTAAAAAAATGACAAAACAAACATAATAAATAAAAGCACTAAATAGAGTGTGCTAATAAGATTCTATTTCAAAGTGGCTAAAGGAAAGCAAAATGCTCCTAATCATAGCGTTTATGGCCCCGTTTGGTAGATAGCGGATTGAAGATAAATTAGCGGATTTGACTTAATTGAGAGGTTTGACCCGTAAATCCGCTATTGAGTTTGTTTGGTAAATAGCTTATTTGATAAGCTTTTTGGGCCCAAAACTCTAATTTAGAAAAAGCTCATTAGAAAGAGCAGAGCAGCGTTTTGGGGATAGAGGATTCGCAAAAAAAACTCACCAACGTAAGGGTTCCATATTTTTCATCTTGTTCTCCCCTTTTCTTGCTCTCCCCTTTTTCGCCCCGACGCTCTGTACATCTTCGGTGATTCTCCTCCACGAAACTTGAAGAGGTAATTTCAATATTTTTTTTCTTTAATTTTATTTTTATGTCATGTGTGATTGAAATATATATATATATATATGATTTGTGATTTCAATATGATTCATGTGTTTTTCTCATCCACAACAAGATCATCTTTGTGCTTCAAAATATACAACAATGTGATTTCAAATTGCTTCAAAACAAATAATTACGTGTCTCGTGGCTTCAAAAATTAAGAGAACGTGCATATATGAAAATTCAGTTAGGGCTCTCTTTGAATTGTTGATATGCACTGTGCTTTAACTTTTAAAATTAGATAGTTGAACTGGTTTGAATTCTTGAATTATGGGATGATTCTAAAATATTTGATATGTCTTCAAGGTTTTTATTTTTTCCCCTGTTAGTTTACTCTGTTTTTTCACCTCCTGCCCTATCTTGTCATAAATTAATTTTTTTAAAAGAAATAAAAAACAATATGATGATATGAGCTCCTTGCACTGCCATTTGCTAGAAAAATAAATGGATTGGGCTGTAGAGCACAATACAAAGCTGTATTCTTCTTCATATTGAATGAACCAAAAAATTTTGTTTAAGGAATAACCTTCAATTTCTTAAAAAAAATATCTGATGATTACGAAGCTAGAATATTTATGGGGAAAGGTGGGTTGTAGAATATTTTGTTGTATTCTTTTGTTTAGAGAAATTAGAATGGAATTAATCAAAATAATTGACGAAACTAAAAACTTAAAGAGATTTATTTGAGAATTTGAATTTTCTATATCTTTCTTTTGCCTGTGGAGTTGGTTTGATGGTGGAGTTGGTTTGATGATACAGTTGCAATTTTGATGTGTATCTGGGAGTGATGACTTCTTTTATATTTCTGACAAAATTTAATTTATGATAATATGAAGAAAAAAAAAAGTTGATTTATATATTGTTATCTTTGCTTTTGGTGTTTGTGTTTCTTCTTCAAAACTGATGGAATGTTAGAGTACAAATGAGCCTAGAAAGCTATATCTGATCCTTTGTCCCATGTAAGAGAAAAAAAAAACCTTAGGCACTCCAAAAAATCAACTCTTAAAAATTGTTAATCCCAGCTAATTACTGGTAACACAAATTGTCAGCATTTTTAGAGCTTTGGCTATGGCTACTGTAGTTGCTCACATCAACACACGATACAAAAAATGTTTCATCAAAATTGGTGTTAATTTGATTTTTGTTGTGCGTTTCGGTTACCCAAATAACTTGATTATTTGAATCGTTTATCCATGGTTCTTATTAATGGTATTTCTTCTTTTTTTTATTATTATTATTATTATTTGGTTTCTTTTATTGTCATATAATAGATGACATCAAATATGAGAACGAACATTGATATGGAAAGCAAAGCTGGGGGAAAAGATGTGACTCAGGCTAGTTGGTCAAAAGAAACTTTGTATTTATTTTGTGATTTGTGCATCGAATATGCGGAAAAAAGTAAAGCAAAAGGAGGTGCAACAATCTCACAAAGAATGCCATGGAAGGTGTTAGAGGCTGAGTTTCAAAAAAGAACTAATTTAGCATATGACAAGAACAAACTTAAAAATAAATGGGATTGGATGAAAAATAGATGGAGTCTCTGGAAAGCACTGAAAGGAAAGGAAACTGGACTAGGATGGGATCATGAAAAAGGAACAATAAGTGCTAGTGACGAGTGGTGAAAAAAAAATTGAGGTCCGTTAATTTAAATATTATTTTTACTTTAAAATATCATGAAAAGGGTCAAAGCTGATGTATTTTAATATTTTTTTTGTAGGAAAAGGTTAATTTTAAATCTTTTCAAGATGAAGGGATTGAACCTGAACTAGAATACAAGATGGAACAACTATTTGCAGTATCAGTTGCTCAAGGGGCTCTTTGTTTCACTCCAGTTCAATGTGAAAATGAATCAATTTATATCCCATCTCTTCCCCCAGGTATGGATGTTGGTAATACTCCATATGAATTAATCTTAGCATAACTAATAAAGAGTGGGAAGAAGTTTGGATCGATGGCAGCCCAATTCAATCTCCCACTTCACTTTCTCCACATTTTACAGAAAAAATTGTTATGAATAGAGGGAGCAAAAGGGCTTTCGAGAACGATGTGGTAGAAAGTTCAAAGAGTCGGAAGAATGAATCCTCTAGAAGGGGAGGTGCTGCAATGCTGATGGAGAAATTTGATACTATGGTAAAAGTTATTACTGAGAGAAGCGCTAAGAATATGGAGGTAATGAATCTTGAAGCAAGTACCCATGTTGACTCTTCCAATGCACTTGCCGACACTCTTGCAAAGTTAGTGTCCATGACTGACTTGATTCCTGGGAGCCCTGAATTTTGTTTTGCTTGCAGCTTGGTCAAAGATCCCCAAAAGAGGATAATTTTAAATGGCATACCTGATGATTACTCAAGACTTCAATGGATAAAATTTTTGTATGCGAAGATGGAGAAGAATGAGTGAATATTTTATTATTGTCTTGTCAGTATTTTTAGTGGACCTAATTAATATCTAGCATATAAGAAGGCCTCCTTCCGGGGGGGCCCGAGCCATCAGTGAGATACCACTCTGGGAGCACTAGAACTCTAACCTTGTGTCAGGCCGGGGTATATATTATCATATATGTGTGGATATATTGTGTATCACGAAGAAAAAATGCGGATATAGTCGAATGGTAAAATTTCTCAAAACTTCTGTCGCTCCATGCCCGCAGGGGCAGAGAGCCCGTCGCTGTCTCAGCTGTGCTAGCCCGGATCACCAGCTAAGGCCCCTAAATGGTCGCTCAGTTTGTCTATTCAACTTTGTTGCTACTTGCGCTAGTTAGACTTTAAATGCAATGAGAACTATGTTGTTATTTGGATGTTGCACTTTGAATTTTATTATAAAGGGAGTATGTTGTTTTGATCATATACAGGACTGTAAATTACTTTTTTGTTGTTGTTTATAGGTATGGATTTGAGGGCCAAACCTAATGCAATACATAAGAGGGACAGAGATAGTTTGTTTTACGACTCAGTGGCTTGTGCAATGGGTTATATCACTCTCTATTATGCTAAGTACATACACAAAGAGCCATGTTTTACTTCATTTATGACAGGTGAAAAATGGATGCATGAAATATTGAATGGACATGAAAAACGTTGTTTTCACATGTTTCGAATGTCCAGGAGCATATTTAGAGCATTGGTCATAAACTTAGAAAGTAAGTATGGGTTGCACCCTTCAGAAAGAACATCAACTTTAGAGAAAGTAGGAATATTTATATTTATTCTAAGTATAGGAGCCTCAAACCGTGAAGCCCAAGAGAGATTTAAGCATTCTGGTGAAACTATAAGTAGAATTTTTAAAGAAGTTCTAGATTCCATGGATGGCTTGTCAAGGGATATAATAAGACAGGGATTCTGAGTTCAAAGAAGTCCCATTGCAAATTGCCAATGATACTCGATATATGCCACATTTTAAGGTATTTTACTTATTACATGTTATCTTTGTGTTTTCATTAGAAATAAATAATAGTCATCCAGAAAATGATATTTTTTTATTAGAACTGCATAGGAGCAATTGATGGTACACATATATATGTTATTATACCTGCGGAGGATTAATTGCGATATAGAGGGAGGAAAGGGACCACTACTCTCAATGTCATGGCAGCATGTGACTTTGATTTACTTTTTACGTACGTTCTTACTGGTTGGGAAGGATCCGCTTATGATCCTCGAATTTTTCTGGATGCAATTACCAATCCAAACCTTAATTTCCCAAAACCTCTTACCTGTAATATTTTTTATTAATGTATCATTTAATTTTTTATCCATTAAAATGTATCCTTTTCTATTTTAACTTAACAAATTGTTTGTCAATATTCTTATACATAGGTAAATACTACTTAGTAGACAAAGGTTATCCTGAAACAGAAGGGTATTTGACACCTTACCATAAGACAAGATATCATCAAACAGAGTTTCGGGGTGCAAATCCATGAGGGTCTCAAGAAATTTTCAATCGAGCTCATTCATCCTTACGGAGTTGTATTGAGAGAGCTTTTGGCATTTTAATGGCGCGCTGGAAGATATTAGTTAAATTACCAAAATATTCACTTCGAGATCAAAATAGAATAATTTGGTCAACATTTGCATTGCATAATTACATTAGAATGAGCAAAATTCCTGATCCAGCATTTATGATCATTGATAACAATATAAATTTTATTCCTCCAGAAGTGTGAGCGGATGTTGGTCATATTTCCCTGCAAGAGGTCTCGAACACAAGTACTAAGGAGATGACAAAAGTTCGAAATGATATTTGTAACACCCCGCTTATCAGAGTAAATTTTTCGCAACTTTTACTTCGAAAATACTTAACTCTTTCGAAATCTTTTGCGACTAACTCGGGATGCTACTAAAACTCATCATCTTGAAAATCCGTTTATCTTTAAACTTTTGTCTAATACTTCTTTAGACATAAATAAAACAGATTTCCTTTAAACTTGCATTTAAAATACCATAATCATATTTCTCATAATGGTAAAAACTTGAAATCTGAAATTCATTAAAATGCAAGTTCAATACTTAATGTGCATAGCGGAAATACTTGAAACCGTGGTTAATTATACAGACTGTTATAAATGTCCGTATCAAAGCTTGTCTTCATCTGAGTCCACGATCCACACCAACACTGCTCCACTCACACCTCCTCTTCGACTTGTTACTTGAAACTAAAACTCATTGGGGTGAGTAACGAATATGGATAATCATAAACCGATATCTGATCGGTAACCAGAAATCTGTTCTGGTACTAAAACTTAAACTAGCCGATATCTGATCGGATACGTGTGCACACTCTGATGGATATTTCTAAGGCACCTAATGGCCTCCATCAGAACTTAGGATATAATCTCTGAGAACAAATTAATGCCTCCTCATCCTAAGCGTAAAACTTAAACTGTAGGATATACTCTGAGACAACTGATGGTCTCCTCATCCCATATGACATCAATATCGTGCTCAACGTGATACCCATTCAGGGTCCCCACCTTTTTGTCTTTGAAATCATTTGAAAAAAACAATAAGTGCTGTACTGGTACTGTATCTGGAAGTTACATCAAATATAAACAAATATACTAAGTACTATGCTCGTATACTCAATAAGAATTTTAGGATTATTAACTTATCCAAATCTTATAGAAATTCATTAAACTTGCTTTTTCTCAAGTTTATACTTAACTTCTCTTTTTACTTTTACTTAAGGTCAATTACTTAACCTTATAAATCATGTCTTCATAAACATCAATATGGTATTATACTTAGCATGTCATAACTCAAATGTGAAAATAACTATATTTCACATTATACTTGATTTTATTTTTTTTTTCTGGAACGGTAGGAAATTCTCATAAATCAAAACAATGAGTTCTGATACAAATAGTTCAACAATCTAAAATCGAAGGCTAAGCCAGAGAACACTACTATGACTAGTAGGCTAGAATACACCAATGAAACAACACCAAAGGCAGTGATAAGAACCTGAACCCCCCAGTGCTACACAAACAAGATACAGAGAATAACAGATACAAACCAAAAGAAATAAAGGAAAGGAAAACAGCCACTGAACTGCCTAAACAGACCTAGCTAGGCTTCCTTGTCCTTGGATCTTTCTCTTGGTACTCACTTTGACAGCTTCTTGCCATTCGCCCCAAGCTCCTGACAGAATGCTTCTCTCATTCCTCCAAGCTTTGTCAAAAACCCAAAGGTTTCTAGCTTTCCAGAGCCACCACAGGATATATGTGGTGAGCTCTATCCTAGCCTCATCAATGGCAGCCTGTTTGATGGAACAAATTGAGCCTCACCAGTCTTTGAAGTTGCAGCCTGGAGTCTTTATACCATCCCAGTCCAGCTGTGACTTTCTCCACACATTTTGTGCTCTTGGACAATCAATCAGAACATGTTCTATGGTTTCCACAGTCTCCCCACAGCAGCTGCAGATGACATCAACCTCAACCCCTCTGCTCCTCAAGTTTGTGTTGACTGGCAAGATACCTGAGACTTATTTCCACAAAAATGCTTGATTTTCCCTTTGGTTTGTATGCTCCAGGTTCTCAGTATAATCTCTTGGTTCCTTTTGGAGGTGCTGCTGCCTTCTGGAAGGTCAAGGGAGAGGAGCTTGCTGTGGAGCAGAAACTTGTATGAGAAGGCCACTGAGAATTTCCTCTTCACTTCCATTTTCCAGCACCACTTGTCAACTGATTGGGGATTTAGTGATTGAATATCTAGGATTGCTTGACAGTCTTCTTCCTCCACCAGCTCTCTAATTTTTGCTTCATCCCATTGGTCAGTGTTCATGTAAGTAAGGTCCTTGACCCATAGATGGCCATTGCTGATGGGATCTTTGAGTTTAGGGCCTCTGCCTCTCAAGCAAGGGACCCAGTTGTGGTCCTAGAGATTTACAGTGGCACCATTTCTAATGTGTATGTCTAGCCCTTCATGCAGCAGACCCCTAACTTTCCATAGAGACTTCCACAACCATGAAGAATTTTGTTTCAGGGTGGCATCAAATAAGGATGAGTTGGAAAAGTACCTGCTCTTTAAAATTCTGCTCATGAGTAGGTTGGGTTGGGTGAGTGTTCTCCATAGCTGCTTTACTAGCATGGCCTCATTAAACAGTTTGATATCCTTAAATCCCAATCCACCATGCTTTTTAGTAACGGTAAGCAATTCCCACCTCTTCCAATGTATCCCTTTTGCATGTTCAGGTCCTTTGCTCCACCAGAAGGTGGCAAAAAGGCTAGCCACCTCTTTGCAGATGCTCATGGGGAGTCTGAAGCAGGCCATAACAAAGATGGGTAAAGCAGTGAGGACTGATTGGATGAGAACCTCTTTACCTGCTGTGGAGAGGTGTTTGTTTTTCCAACTTATCAGTCTTCTTTTAACTGCTTCAGTCACAAATGCAAAGACTTCCTTCTTAGATTGCCCAATTCCCAGAGGCAGGCCCAAATATCTTGAGGATTTCTGGATTTGAATGCCTGGAAAAACTTGACACACTTCATTCTGAGCTGCTGTACTAGTATTCTTGCTGAAGAAGACTGATGATTTGGCCACATTCACTTTTTGCCCCGAGAAAAGCTGGTATCTATTGAGTATGGATTGGAAGACTTGGGCTTGATACCTGTCAGCTTTACAAAAAATTAAGGAGTCATCTGCAAATAATAAATGTGTGAGCATGGGAGCACCTCTGGCCACTGAAACTCCTCTAAAAAGGCCTCTCTCCATTTCAGCAATGATCACTGCAGAGAGAACTTCAGAAACAATAATGAAAAGGTAGGGAGACAGTGGGTCTCCCTGCCTAATCCCTCTTTCAGCAGTGATATAACCACTAGAGCAACCATTAATGATAAAAGAATATGAAATAGTGGTCACACACTCCATAATCCAATTGACAAATTGATGTGCAAACCCCATTTTGAGCATGGTAAGCCTAATGCAGTGCCACTCAATTCTATCAAAAGCCTTCATCATGTCTAATTTGAGGGCCATGAATGCATGTTTGCCTGTTCTATGTCTGTTCAGAAAGTGCAGACCCTCATTGGCTATGATGACATTATCACTCAAGAGCCTACCAGGTAAGAAGGCAGATTGTGCCTCATTAATGCAACCCCCAACACAGTTTCTGAGTCTAGATGCCAGGATTTTTGAAATAAGTTTGTAGACAATGGCACACAAGCTAATAGGTCTGAACTGGTAAAGATTCTCAGGAGCAGCACATTTTGGGATCAAAACAATCATGGTGTGGTTCCAGTATGAGAGGAGTTTACCTGATAAGAAGAAACTGATCACAGCTGTGCATATGTCATCCTTGAGCATTGGCCAGAAATGTTGGAAGAATAATGCAGGCATTCCATCTGTGCCTGGAGATTTCCCCGGGTTCATAGAAAATAATGCTTGTTTGATCTCTTGTGGTTCCACCTGGGCAAGAAGGTAGCCATTATCTTCCTCAGAATTGGTTATAGGCACATGCTGAAGAAGTTTTTCACCTCCAAAGGATCCCTCTGATTTGAATAGGTTGCTGTAAAAATCCTCCACATGAGCTTCAATCTCTTCCTTAGTCTCACAGATTGTGTGTTGGTCTGTGACTAGCCTGCTGATGGCATTGTGCTTCCTTCTCTGCATCACCCAAGCATGGAAGAAATGGGTGTTTTGATCACCTTCCTTGAGCCATTGAGTTCTGGTCTTTTGTTTCAGAAAATCTCCTCAGCTTGGTTGGCCTCATCCATCTCCCTTTGCAGCTTGTCCCATTCTTCCCAATTTCTGTGACCTCCTTCTTCCCTCATAGCCTCCATGGTCAAGGATAAATGTTTCAGATGATTTAGCTGAGTAGATCTGAAGTATTTACTCCACTGCAATAAGGCCAGTCTTGTCTTTTTAATTTTTTCCTTAAGGCTGAAAAGAGGAGTTCCTCCATTGTGATCCATCCAGGCCTTCTGGACCACCTCTGCTGCAACACCCCGCTAACTAGGGCCAATTTTTTGCAAATTTTAACTCTTTCGAAAACGCTTATAAATTTTTCGAAATCATTTGCAAACTATCTCAGGATGCTGCTAAGGACTTTTCTGCTTAAAAACCCGTTTCTTTAACCTCGGTCTAACAACTGGTTTAGACTTAAAGAATTCAGGTTTATATTTTTACGAATCATGCATATTAGTCTGAACCCGTTCGTACTGGCGAACCGGGTAGAATTATTTAAGTCTGAAAATAGCATCATGCATGTTCGAAAATAAACACAAGCATAGCGGATGTCTGAAATGTGTGGAATTATTTAGTTTACAAGCAGTTTAAACAAATGTCCCGGGAACAGCTTTCGTGCGGAACTCACGACCACCACCACCACAGCTTGACTCACGCCTGCCCGCCGACCCTGCCATCTGAAAATATAAAGTGGGGGTGAGTACGGTCCACTTGTACTCCATAAAAACCCATTCTAAAGTAAACAGCAATATTAATAATGATATCACA
>BKCP01003224.1:892339-924205 GCA_008636005.1 Striga asiatica
CGGCTCACGGGCTCGATTAAAAATTTAAACGGACATCTTCGGGCTCAATTTCGTTTCCAACGAAAATTCTCAGGCTCGATTTCGAATGCAAACGCGCGATAAAATATACCGAACAATATATATATATATATATATATATTTCATATTTTTATAATACACATTAATAATTAAATATATCACAAAAATCAATTAGACAATTACACATTTAGCATTTAATCACATTTGACAATTAATAAATATTATGGCATTCAAGAAAAATAAATATAAATATTATCACAATAATAATAATAATAATAATAATAATAATAATAATAATAATAATAATAATAATAATTACTACAAATAAATCACAAATAAATGGGGCATTACAGCTGCCTTGCCCAGAGACATAGCTGTTTCTAACTTCTGGTGCCTTCAACCATGTGCCATATTGCCCTTCTTTGATTTGTCCTTCTGCAATGTCCCTTGCCATTTTCTGACAATCTCTATCAAGGTGGCCAATCATGCCACAGTAATAGCACAGGTTGATGAGCCTCTCATACTTGAAAGCCACGGTGATAAGTTCATCTCCTAGCCTGAGTGAGGTACATCTTGGAAGAGCCTTATTAATGTCCACTGAGACTAGTAGTCTTATGATTCTACCGCCTCCTACTGCAGTAGTGATCCCTATATTTTGTGTGGCTTTGAAAACTTGACCAATTTTCAAGCCTACATCTCTGCTAAGCCAATCCATTGGCACATTATGGACCTGAGTTCAGAGCTTGATTTCTTGAAAACAGTTGTCTTTTTCACTGATTCCTCTTCTCCATTTGTGCAGTACTAAATACTGGTTTTCATAAATCCAGTTGGTACCCAACAAAACTTTTTGCATATCATCCTTGTGTTCAAATATAAATTGGAAGAAATTCGAGGAGATTTCACGCACTTCCATACCTTGTTGGATTCTCCATATGTTCATGAGAGCTCTTTTGAGTCCAATGAGGGAGGCTCGCCTGTTGCCTATAATTTTGCCCACCAGGCTTCTGCTGCATTCCTCCGCGCTACACTTTATATCATTGCGACCCAGGTCAATGACCAAGCTCTCCTCCCCTGAGAGGGAGAAGTTCTTTAGCCGTTGAGCCATATCCTCTGCTGTTCCGCTATCTTCCCCTGGTGTTCCCATTAGACGATTAGGTTAGAACTTTGAGCCGCCTATCAGTTGAAATGAAGAGACTGCAAGATTGCAATGTAGAGTGTGTCGGTATTATGGAGTGAACTTGGCATAGATTGAACTTCACAAGAAGGAATGTGCCCTCAGACGACGAAATCGACCCTCAATCGACGGAATCGCACTCCCACCTGAGAGAATATATTTTTGTTCATAACTTATCTTAATTTCAACTGATGAGACTATCAGTTGAAATGAAGAGACTGCAAGATTGCAATGTAGAGAGTGTCGGTATTATGGAGTGAACTTGGCATAGATTGAACTTCACAAGAAGGAATGTTCCGGTATACTTGATTGAGTATTTAAACTTAAAACATGCTTACTTTTACCAACATCATCCACATGATTTATAACTTATCTTAATTTAATTTGATCAAATACTTAATTCATCATACATCATATTTCTCAATCTTTAGATATTGGCTTATTCTAAATTTTCACGTAATTAACTTGAAAGTGAAAATAATCTCAAGCCATAATCATCTTTTACTCATAACATTTAATTATGATGTTAATATGTCATACTTAATACAATCTTTATAAAATTGTATACTAAACATATTATACCAAAACTTCATCAAATTACTCATCACTTATATGAGAATTACTCATGATCATCTCATTTAACAACTTAAACATTTCATGAATATTCTTGCATATATATACTTACCTTTACATATATGTTTTCTTATACTCATAACATATTCATTTCTCATCTTTAAATTATGAAACTTAACAGTCATATTCTTAACTCATATTTAGACATGTTATAAAAATTTCAAAATTTTATCATGCATATATCTCGACTTATTCAAGTTTAAAGTTGCTGCTGGAAACAAGTACATAAAATTCAGCTTGCATGATAAACTTTAAAATTTCATATATTGAGTTATACTAAACTAAATGACATGAGTGAGCTTTTAGTTATAGCCATGAGTGAGCTTTTTGGTAGATAAAACTTATTCCACCAAGCTTAATAAAATTCTCATCAATTGTTGAAAAAAAATGCTAACTTAAAGATTTAACAAAACTTTGTTGTGATTTTCTCATCTCATTCTCATCAATTGATGACCAACATTTCTTGCTTAATGTGATGTAATTGATTCCATATATTATTGAAAATATGTCACCATTCATCATATAAAAATTTTTGGAACAAAATAATAAAAATAATAAAAATCATTTTTTTTTTATTACTTATGCGTTTTCATTCAAAATGGCTGATTTTTAACACTCTTTTACTGAAAAGTAATGCTCATATATGGTCTTGGATCATGCTAATAAACCGAGAATAATACAATTTACGGAACTCAATTCGGACTTAAAACGAACGTTTACCGTAAAACTAAAAATTTTAAAATTTAAATTATTTACTCACATTTTTTTCTTGGGTAAAATACTTTACCCTTACTGAGTCTCTTTAAATATGCCTGCCTTATATCTTCTTCTTCCTCACAAATTCCTCTACCACCTGGGAGCAAAAAAACAGGTATGTTTGCCATTTTTTTTTTCCGCAGCTTTCAACTTTTTTTTTCACAACCTTCAGTTTTTTTTTTTTTGGCACAAACTTCGCTTCGTTCGTTGGGTTCGAATCTACTTCTAAAGCTTTCCTGTTTTGCCCGGATTCTAGGGATCCAAATACAGGAAATGCACCATAAACCCTAAATATTTCATACTTTAAAATTTGCAGGCTGAAAAATGTCCCAAAAATCGAAGATGGAGAAGATTGAAAGCTTGGATTCACGATACAGGTATCTAAAGTGTTACTGCAATGTGTGTGCACAAATCAGGGTAGTTGGTCCTACAAAAAGAACGGTTGGAAAGCTATTTTGCAATTGTCCGAACAACAAATGTACGTTTTTTGCTTGGTTTAAACCGACAACAGTGAATTGGGTGAAGCCGTGTGCTCATGAAAATGAAGATTATTGTGAAGATGATGATGAAGTTCAATCAACTGGAGCAACATTAGCACATGAAAATGCTGAAGTCAGGTCAATGCTAAAGGAGATGCATTCAAGGATGGAGAAATTGGAAAAAAGATTTAACAATGGAGTGATTTTTCTTGTAATTGTAATCCTTGTAGCGGTTATCATGCTCAAGTAATTGTAGAATATAATGCTTGATAATGTAAGCCTTTATTTTGTATGAAATTCAAGATTAGAATGAACAAAATGAACATTAGTTGAATGCAAAACATATCCTGGCCAACAACATAAATGCAAAACAAAGCTACAAAATAGATTTGTAGCACCATAAATACCAATATAGTACAATTTGCATTAATAAACAGCAACATATTTACCAATATACTATCTGCATTAATAAACAAAACATATAGGCCAAAACAGACTTATAACAAGATAAATACCAACATATTATAAATACCAACCAAAACAGCCTTGTTGCAACATGCTTACAAAATAACAACCAGCCAAAATATGCACTAATGCCAACACTAATGGCCTACAACTTACACAAAAGTGCCAACACCAATGGCCTACAACCAACATCAATAGCATATACAAAATAACTGGTCATAAATGTACCACCATACCACCTTCAACTTACACAAAATAACTGACCAATATGCTTAAGAGACAAAATAAGTGGTTCAGATTTTGGAAAACATTGCCCTTATGACAAAAAACAATGAAAGGTCCTAGACAAATAAGTGGTTCAGATTTCAACACACCTTGAGCTGGTAGGCACTAGATGCTTTGTTGAGTGGAGCTTTGAGGGCCAGTGTTGTGGAAAAAGTCTTCAACAGGATCAGTAGTAGGCTGAGATGGATGTTGCTGCAATGTTCATGGAAGTCAAAAACAATATTTAGCAATAAATTATGTGAAGCTCTTAAGAATTTTGTAAAGCTGAATGCATAAATTATGGAAAATAATAAATTTACCTGTTCAGGTGCACCAGAATTTTCCCTAGCCCTTTTCCTGCAGCTCCTCTTGTTGTGATTCTTCTCCCCACACAATTGGCAGGTCTTAAGATGACCCTTTCTGCTGGCACTTCCTCTCATGGTCTTCATGTCATTACCATCAGCCCTCCTTTTTTTTGTTGGCCTACCTCTTTTTTTCACAGGATCAGGTGGTTGAACTTGGCCCATTCCAGAATCTTCAAAGTCATTCATCCCTGGAACATGGTTGATCATATGACTATACACTCTGACATACATCTCCTTTTTGAAAAAATCAGACACATAGTTGGAAAGAGTAAACCTGTGATATGAGATGCATGCTAATGCATGGCAACAGGGATACCCAACCAACTGAAACATGCCACAGGAGCAACTTCTAGCATTCAATTGCACAACATGACTCTGAACCCCATGCACCACCTCATACTTATCTTCTCCACCCCAAGTTGGGAAACAATTTCTGCTTAAAATCCTTTTCTCTTCAATTTTTCTTACTGTGTTTGGACATATATCCTCTGCATATTTTTCAATACCAGTTCTCTTCACCTGCATCCTTTCCATCATTCTTCTTCTTATCCACTCAAACATGTCTATGATAGGCATATCCCTAGCTTCCAAAATGTAACTGTTGAAAGACTCTGATAGATTATTCACAATTACATCACACATTGCATTTGGAGTGAAAGAACGCCTTGCCCAGTGTTCTTCAGGGATAGCCTTGAGCCACTCAAATGGAGTCACCTTGCCATCTTTCTTAGGGACAAACCTTTGGATTTCTTTCATGCACCTAATGTGTTCTCTCACACTGTATGTGCTGGCTGCCTTCCAAAACCACTTTCTTAATTCCAAATCACCCCATTTCTGCTTGAAATTATTGTACATGTGTTTCAAGCAATACCTGTGTTCTGCCCCTTGGATTTTACCAATAGCATCAATCAAGCCTTTCTGTCTATCTGAAACAAAGGTCCACTTTTTCTCTAGGTATGGGTCTATATCTCTTAACAGCTTCTGAATGAACCAAGTCCAAGAGTCCACCTTCTCAACTTCCACATAGGCCATTGCAATCGGCAACATGTTGTCATTGCCATCTCTACCAACAGCTGATAGAAGTTGACCACCATGTAGAGTCTTCAGAAAACATCCATCAAGCCCTATAATGGGTCTGCATCCAGTCACAAAGGCCTGCCTCATTGCACTAAAGCAAACATACATCCTCACAAACTTTGGAGGTGTGAAGTCATGGTTGAGCTTTAGGATAAGGCTACTACCAGGGTTGTATTTGACTACAGTGGAACAGTAGTCATACAGTCTCCTAAATTGCTCCCCAATGTCAACCTTCAACAATGACAAACCATAAGCTCTAACTCTGTACACCTTATGAATGCTTATATCAACTCCACAATCTCTCTTAATTTTGTTTCTCAGACTTCGAAGTGGCTCACCAGGATTGTCTCTCAATGTGTCCATCATCCTTCTCCCCAAATACTTGTAATCTGCTTGTTTGTTTTCTGTCCTATAGGCACATGAATGTGTGCCTTTCAGGGTCTTGATCTGAAATGTTGACATATCAGCTATGACTGAGGCCCTCAAATTCCAGTCACACCCACTTTTGCACTTTGCTGTGATGAGCTTAGCTTCATTCTTTGGAAATTTCAAATCATAACCCTTTCTGACAGACCAGTCTTTAAGAACATCCTTGAATTTGGTTCTGGTAGGGAATTTCATACCAACCTTCAACTCAAAACTTGTCGTACTCATGCCATCATTCCATTCATCATCCATTTAAGACAACTGCTCATCATCTTCAACATCACTGTACCAATCATATTCATTACACTTTTTCTTATTTTCAGCTTCTTCTCTTGCTGCTTTTTTCTTCTTTCTTCTCTGTTTCATCCATTCTCTAGCCATCTTGTGAACTTTCTTAGCATGATCAGGATCCCTGTGCTGGAATATATCATCATCTTCAGGTCCTTCTAGATCTTCCAGCTCCCATTCAGACAATTCAGATGACATATCATCACTACTTTGGTCAGGTACATACATTTCATCATCTGAATCATCATCCTCCTCGCTTTGGTGTCCTTCATCCTCATCATGTGATTCACATTCTCCCTGTGGTGCAGTCTCATGTGGTATCTCAGGTTCTTGGCCACCATGTGATTCACATTGTTCATGTTGTGCTTCAAACTGAAGAGGCACTTCATGTTCTTGGCTGTCACCATGTGGTACTCCATCTTCATAAGGTACATCATCTCTCTGGCCTTCAGGTTCACCCCTAGATACCTCTTCTGCTATGGCTTCTGTAGTTTCTTCATTAGCCTCATGAAATCGGGAACCATCCTCATCAAACTCCATGTGTGATGGTTGTTGGTCATCATACAACTCCGCTATAAAGCTCTCTTGAGTGTGGGGATACTCAAGAAGAGGTATCTCTTCTTGTGAAGTAATGATGTTCCCATCAATGTCCATCTGTTGTATAGGTCCAGGTAAATCCTCGAAGTATAGTGGAATGACATAAACCCCTTCATATTTCTTCACCAACTCTATGATATCCTTATCAGAGTCTATCTTCATGAGCTTCTTTGCTATCTGTAGGGTCTTCCCAGGCTTATGTGAATGAATTTCCACAGTTGATGATTTGCCACCAGCTTGCCTGTAGATATCCATGATTTCAAAGAAGGACAACTTGTCCACATTATCCCATTGAACTGCAACCCTCTGTCCCCCAAAATAGTGCCGAAAAGGCTCCCATTTTATCTCTCCCCCAACTCTAACATCAAAACAGGCTGCCATCCTGCATAAAAACAAGAATAAAATGATCAATTTAATTGGTTAATGTAATGGAGTATGTAAATTAAAACAAAAGGGACCACAATATATACAAAGCACACTATATATTGTTGGTTCAATTCAATTAACATATACAAATCACACTATATAGAAAACACAACCCTAATTTGTATGACAAGCAAAGATTAGAAAATAAGTAGAACACTGCAAACCCTAATCTCATTTGCATTTCACATAAGGACCATTAACATAAACAACCCTAATTTGTATGACAAGCAAAGATTACGAAATAAACAGAACACTGCAAACCCTAATCTCATATATGCATTCAACAAACAAGCTTTGAAGGTTCAACCATACATAAACAATCTATTAAAACATAGGAAGAAAGGCAACGTGAAAATACCTTAGTATATGAGATCGACAGCAAGAATGAGAATCCTAATTTGTCGCGGACTGAAAATAATGAATCAATTCTTCTTCGACCATATTGAAAGATATTAAGAAGTCGCCATCGACGTGAGATTAACAGAAGTTCTTCGTCGATTTAGTACATTTGTTTGAAATTTGTGATTTTTCGTTGTTGAGATTTTTCGAATTTGGGGTTTTTCGTTCTCTGTAGCAATGGATGTGAATGTGAGACGACTGTTCTAAACCAAGGGACATAACGGGAAGTTTGTAAAATAACTAACGGTGTTTGCACCCAGGGACAAAAAGGGGAGCGTGAGCCGTCGACACTAAAACATGATGGGATTGTATGCATTTTATATAACACAGGGGGATAGCGCGCACATTTATAAAAACACAGGGGGATTTTGTGCAATTTCCCCTTTTTTCTTCAATTTAATGAACATATTGCTTCTTAGGATCTAATATAATTATCTTGAAATATTCTACATTTACGGAACCACATTCGGACTTAACCCGAACGATTACCGTAAAACCGAAAATTCTAAAAATTTCGATTTCTATTAAAATAATTTAAATAGACTATAATGTCTAAATAAATTTTCTCACTTCTTTGAACATTTACCACTTAAATGTTCATGGATACTTAACCTTACTTCAAGACTTAACTTGTATCAACTTATGCTAAAACTCAATATTATGATCTTATCTTGATGACTTAAACACTTAGAAAAATTCTAAGTATTTAGTACTAAGGCTCGGCTATTTCTTAATTAAGTTCAACTCATGACCGAACATACTTGGTTTCAGTTCACTACTTATCTTAAACGATTAATCAAAATATACTCAATTTCGATTATTCGTCATCTTATATTAATTAATCCCGTCTTATAAATCCATTTATAAAAATAAACAGACCGGAATTAATTAATTACTGAACTGGCTCGATTACTGAATAATATTGAACCGAGAATACTTTCGACTTAAAGTCGAATTTTTAACTGAATAACTTAATAACTGGCTCGAACTAGGAACGAACATTAATAAAAGTAATTAGTTCATACTTAGAATAATTATTTTTATTAATTACTGAATGGGATATTACAATATTACTGCTAGTTTGATGGCAACTAGACAACCTAGACGTCGTCGTGCTGCTTGATCATTTGAATTATTTGTTTCAATAGACATGATTATGAAATTTTTGTACTTTCAAACGCTTGAAAACTTTGTAATTATGCACGTGAAATCATTGACTTGGAACTTTTAATTTGTCTTATTTATTTTACAATCTACATTGGTTTGTGGTGCTAATAAATAATAATATGTCATTCATATGATTAATTTATCTAGAAAAGTTTCATAACTTCTTCATCAAGTGTTAATAAATTTTAAAAAAAAATAATATATATATAAATTACCAACTAAAAAATATTAAAAATTTCAATATATTATTATTAAAAGAATACACCCCAAATAATAAAATATCCTTATTGGTCATTTTGCAATGTCAAACAGCTATAAGCTTTCAGCTATTTACCAAACACTTATTTAAAAACCGCTAATGCAATCCATTAATCAAATCAGCTAATATAATCCGCTGATACAATCCATTATCCACTATTCGCTGATCGCCAAACAAGGCCATTACTTTTTTAAGTTGAACTAATAATCATATTTATTAGAATAGATGCATACTGTTTTTAATAATTGCACGGCTTTGTTTATATGACGTGAATTTATTTACTCGATTAAGAAATATTTTTATTTTTTTATTATATTTTAAATCACTTTAATAATTATTAAAATATTAATTATTTTTATTTCCTAACTAATTATAAGTTCAATAGAATGATAATGTATGTTGATGTCGTTATAATTAATTTCTCATGTTAATCATTAATTAAAAATAGCTAATTTTACCAAACGCTTTCTTACAAACTGCTAACATAATCAGCTGGTCAAAACAACTAACACAATTCGCTGGTCAAAATAGCTAATGCAATCCGCTAACAACTAATGACATGATTGGTATTAGAGATGTTAAAATGGCTAGCCCTAGCGGGCTTCGGGCTAAACGGTCCGAGCCTAAAAAGCCCGGATTTAACCGGGCTACCAAAAAAAGGACCTAACCCTAAACCTAGCGGGCTTCGAGCTAAACGGGCTATAACAATAACAACAACAACAATAATAATAATAATAATAATAATAATAATAATAATAATAAATTACAACACCTAGTTAACGGTTTTTTTCAACGGTTATTTACTATTTACCACTATATATATACAACTACACTTCATGTATGAACACACATTACAAACTCTTAAATAACATATTGTTTTTCAATAAAAAAAAAAAAATGTTCGAACTATTACTTATAACTACCATTTGACTAGTTATTTGGTACGCTTCGGGAATTTTCACAATATAACATATTGGTGAATTTATATTCTATCACTATATTCTATGTGTTAGATTTTTGTCTCATTTGTTTTTTATTAGCTGTTCTGATTGGCTTAAATATTTTGCTGTGAAATAGAATAAAATTTATTAATAATTATCTATCAAAATAATAATAATAATACATTATAACTCATAATTACATGTGAAGTAGAATAACAAACTTGTAACATACAAGGATGAGACATTT
The DNA here is from genome assembly GCA_008636005.1 of Striga asiatica. Taxonomy (NCBI): domain Eukaryota; kingdom Viridiplantae; phylum Streptophyta; class Magnoliopsida; order Lamiales; family Orobanchaceae; genus Striga; species Striga asiatica. The sequence continues at coordinate 902,321 of BKCP01003224.1, forward strand.
TACTTACCTTTTTAAAAACATATACACCACCCAGCCCAAGTTAAACGGGCTAGACCTAGCGGTTTTCGGGCTAGCCCTAACGGGCTTCGGGCTAAACGGTTCGGGCCTAAAAAACCCAGATTTAAACAGGCTGACAATAAAAGGCCCTAACCCTGTTTTTTTTTCGGGCTAAACGGGCCGGCCCGTCGGGCCAAAGACCATTTAACATCTCTAATTGGTATGATGGAATGGAATTTTGTAGGAATGAAATGAATTGAAGAATGAAATGATTATGGGAATAGAATGAAACATGTTTTTGTCATTGATACGTTTGGTATACAGAAAGAATAAGATTGGAATGGAATGACATTATCATTTTTATTATAAAAATAAATAATTTTTTTTAAAAATAATATATTTTTAATAAATTATATATAAATGCTTTTTAAAAATAAAATAATATATTGTTTAATAATATAAAAAATAATATATTTTTATTAATATATAAAAATAATATATTGTTTAAAAAATAATATATTTTTATTAATATATAAAAATAATATATTGTTTAAAAAATAATATATTTTTATTAATATATTTTATTTTTTGAAAAATTGATTCCTACACACATGGGAATGAGAAAACTTTCCATTATTAAGGAATGGCTAATCCCATGAAGATGGGTTTTGCCATTCCCATTAGAATGGTCATTCCTTCCCAAAAAATATAGCAATCATGGGATAAGAAATGGGTAAGGGAATGACCATTTCATTCTCATGTTATTCCTTCCTACCAATCATGCCATAACAGCTAACCGCTACTTACCAAACAAGACCATCAGCTAATCTCAACAATTGTTTTACCAAACGCCAAAAAAACTAATTTTAGCTTTTCTCAATCCTGTCAAAACCGTTAAAATAGTGTTTTGGCAAAAATGCTGAAAAACAAACGGGGCCTAACCATTCTAGACCCAAATTTGACAGATTAAAATAAAAACTTAATCCTGTAACGGAATTTTTCCACATAAAAAGTGTGAAAAAACAAAATAGTCGTATTCTGCTTACATGTATAGGTAACTTGGTTAGATGTAATGAACATATCAAACTCTAGAAAGCGCGTATAACTTCAACACGTTTACTGCCCCTAAGAATTTGGAAAAAAAAAAAATTCAAGTTTTCAGAGCCATTCACATTGCAGCCTTGTATAATAGGGGTCTGGTGTACATATATATGTATATCACCATCTGGACAAGCACTAGCAACAGTCCCCATGACAATAATCTTCATTCAAATAATAGGAAAGCGAAAACTGCACGGAATACTTTGAACGAAAAACACCAACTCATTCTTTCGCGCCAGTTAATATGCAATAGTGTTAATGGGAAGCAGCTACCAGTTATGCCGTGTTCAAGGCAGTGTCTTGTTAAATAGCCCCATGGTTTCTGCAACTTCTTTGGATGTATAACGATCAGCTTGCTCCTGCTCATCATGCTCATCATACAGAAACAAATGTTCAGTGTTTTCATGTCTCAACTAAATCGAAGGACAAGCCTAATAGACTGCAAACATCCTTTTTCTTTTGTTGGCAATATATCCACTCAAAAGTCATCACCATCCGAAGATATCATGCTATTAGATTAGGATATAAATCAAGCAAACAAAATCTGGCACGACATAATTGTATTCTAAGCAGATGCGACAGCAGGAAAGCCACTAATGTTCTTAAACAACAGAGCCTTCACATGAAATTCAATCTAATTACCCAAGGCATAGCTGGGACAAATACAATAGGGAAGAAAGAAAGCAGTTGTGCATGATGGGGTGGACTTGACGAAACGGCAAGAGTGAGGATTAATAATTTCAAGAAAACTATTTTTTTTGTAGCAAGACTGAGGATTATTTCTATAATGTATGACTCAAATTTTTCTAAAAGATAATTCAATTGATGGGATGAACTTAACGAAATGGCACCAAGTCTCACCAAAATAATTTACTAGTTTTTCTCGACCCACAACATCAATTTATTTCACGACATGATTTTTTAGTTCCAAATTTTTCACTACACATGAACATAACAGCATTTTTGTTCTCAAACTCAGTCGTCTTTGGAAGATTTATAACCACTATGCTTTCATCCTTTTTGTTCGAGTAAGTAACGCGAATCTCCATTACCTGAAGGCGATGCAAGAGGTACATCAAGAAGAGATGCACAAATACCTGTCAAAAATAACCACATAGTATCATTAGAAAAACAACATTTAATTTTCTAAAGCATGCAAGAAGGACCTTAGTACAAGTCTTAAGTAGGCTCGAGTCTAAATGTCTTTGCTTCCATGTAGTTCCATGTATAACACCATGTAACATTTCTATGCTGGGTACACTCCAGGCACTCAACAGTGGTAATATATCATCTCTAATTAGCTATGCGTTTGAGAATGAATTTGGACAATCAAGCCACATGGTGCACACCATACTAATCTAATCAACATTTCTTATCACTTTTCTTCGAACTTATCAATGCAATACTGCAAGATATTGGGGCTCGCACCAAAATTTGCTATAAGCGTGAATTAAAAAACCATAGTGATGATTACCCGACCTTGCTCTTGATGTGGTGTATCATACAATGGCAACCAGAGAAAAGAATAAACTATATCCATGTTCAGCCCTCTAATTTATTTTGAAATGTAAAATCTGAAATACAATGGCAAAGCTCTATAAGTATGGTTTTCCCACTAGCAGCAAGTAACATACAATTGAGTACAAAAACAAAAGGAAGTTTAATTTGACTTTTTATATTTAATAGCAGCTGTCATCTTTTCTCCTTGTTGTGATATGTGTTTAATGGGTTTCTATGCCTGTATAGGGATGTCAAAATGGGCTTGGGCCTGCGAGCCGCTCTGCTGCCTGCCCCGACGAATGGGCAAGTCGGGTTTCACTTTCATTTGAGAGAGAGAGAGAGAGAGAGAGAGAGAGAGAGAGATTGAACTCTGAAGATTAGAGAAAATTACAAAAATATAGAAATAATAAATAATAAAGATAGGCTCTCTGTACTCTCAAACCACCAGCCACTGCCCAAAGTAGCAACAGACATTGTTGTATGTGCAGTCCTTGCAACGGTCAAACAATCATCAGTTGCACTTCAGATCTCGTACCCTCAGACCACAGGCTGGCCCATTATGATATCTCTACCTATTGGGTTACTTTCTAAGCATTCATCTTTATAGCATGTATGGTTCAGTTGACAGGTGCAAACTCGATATTTTTGACGAAGATGCTAGCTTCACAAGGAAAATCCCTCCTAAAGCTGTACATCAGCAGCCTATTTAACAGTTCTCTAGCCTACTCATCTATGCTCCAACACTGGCAACATCAGGAGTATTTTCACATCAGGCAATTCAAGGTGCACTCTCTTGCAATACTGTTCTGGCATCATTTCATGCTAGAAGATTACAACAAAAAAGTTCGTAAAAAACTTAAATAGATAAAATAATCAAACAACTAAACTCCTAAGTGTTGTTGGTGCTCACCAGATAGAAAAGCAAGATAACCCGGGCAGTAGGATACCGCCATAAGAATTTTGTGGCCCTGACGGCCCCAGTATCTATAAGTTTTGCTGCCTTCTGCAACTGCAATTGGTCAGCAAAAATCAGCAAACTTAAGAGTGTTAAGAGGACAGTTCCACACCGAGAGGGTTTTGACAAATCAGACAAACAAAACAAACCTGTAAGCTAGCCCCAACCATGTGCCGATGATGTAAGGGGAGAGGCCTGAAATTATAGAATATGAGACAAAAGAAACAACACACAAGGAGTGAAGAAAATAACAAATATATGGTTTTAAAGAATAAAATTTTGATAGTAGTTTCTCATGCTACTTAAGGATACCAATAAGTCAAATTAGATGGAACTCAACCAACAAAGTTTCAACAGTATTCTCACTTTCACATCTCTCATATGTTGTTAATGGCTCATGAAAATGAAAATAGGATTGCTATACTTGTTAAATTTTTTTGATATTGTACAACTCAGGTATAAGAATTTCAACATCATTTTATACTTCAAAATTGCTTGTTGTGATTTAAAACAAGAGTGAAATATACCAATTCTCATCAGGTCAAAAGTCATACAAATGGAGAGTCAAGTTTCTCTCAAACGAAAAGATTTTCAGGAAATAACATATAAGCCATACACTAGAGATGAGACAGCCCTTTTAAATTACTTAAATATATGCATTTGGACAAATTCCATAACGATGGGCGTTTCTTAATAAAAAAGGTTTGCATAAATATGCAATTAATAAGCTCCACAAAAATATTATTGAGTAGAAAATCAAAAGATAAACAATCCAACTTCGCATGATAAACAACAAAATACCAATAATCAATAATCAAAGGCCGGATCACAACCACAAGTCTACAACATCTTGCTGAATGCACTACAGAAGTACTTAGAGGATGGAGAACATACTCAAGTCCTTTCATATCGGTGTCCTCTTCCCAAGATGATGACATTCGACGAGAAGCTCTATTTCTTTCTGCTTCCAACTATTTGGATAAACAGATTACATCAGGAGAGTGCGACAAAGTACAGGTAAAAAAAAATGAGCGACGATAAATGATAATACACACCGAATTCAGACCTGTGTTTCCTGAAGACGCTTTAATTCCTTTTCCATCTGAAACTCACATGCGGCTTTCTCACTGGCCATAGTTTCCAGTTGTGTTTGTTTGTAATACTGCAAACCAAAGTAATAGTTGGAACATTAAACAAGTTAAGATGTGCATTATCGCATAAGACATACATATCCATAAGTTTACCAATAAATCAGTTAGCTCGCGATACCGTTTTTCCAGTTCCATGTGTTCCTGCTCAGATACATATAAATCCCACATTAAATATTGAGTGATAAGTTTAACATAAGAAAAAATAAGGGGGAAATAATATAACATTATGTTACAATATTAAACATGAGAACCTAAAACAATATCTGACAAAGGAGGAAACAAAATGATCAATTTAACTATGAAACGACAAACTTAATACAAGATTCTGCCAACATAGCTCAGTGGAGCCGTGAATCTAGAGCAATACAAATCTCCTTGATTCTCTTTAATATTCTCTTTATTTATTCTTGATCCTGTAGAATTTATTTTCCTCTCTCTAGTTAGAAAATTCGAGTTTCCTGTTATGTATCCGTATCAGTTATCTTATATATTACTCACAATGTATTTGCAGTATTATTATGAAGATAAAAAATATTCATAGTTTTGACATAGAGATCTGTCATTGTTAGATAATGCAGAACAATATGACGATTGTTCCGTTTTTCTTGTAAAACTCCAAGTTCCGTTGTATTCTTGTTCTTTAACAAGCAATCATTTTTGTTTGAAAAATGAAAAATAAAGAAAAGACGAAGAGTAAGATTTATGAAATGAGAATACAATTAATTAATTAGGGAAAATCAACCCCCCCACCCAGTTTGCCTACTTTCACTTTTACTGCCCCCAGTTTCAACTTAATCATTTTTTGTATCCTAAGTTCCATTCATTAATCAGCTTGTTACATTTTCCGATCGTTGATCTATGCCTGACCAAGATCTAACCGTTGATTTTTCACAAAATGATAATTTCTAACGAATATGTTTGTCGAACAAACCACTGGTATCTCCTGATCGTCAATCAAAATTCTAGATCTGGTAATCACTAGATCAAATTTCTACATAATAATCATTGCTGGATACTTTGTCGGTCAGTTTTTTATGATCCAACGTTTAGACCTATGATCGAGGTGTCCAGTTGGATTCTTCAAAAATTACTCTTTCTAATAATGTTTTTTTATGAAAATCCAACAGCTAAATCTCCAATTAATCATCATCCAATTAACAGGATGTACATTACAAAATGTTATTAATATATGAAACTTAGGGTACCAAAAAAATGGGGTACCAAAAGCAAAAGAGCAAGTAAACTTTGGATACACAACTATATATACATATATATATATATATATATATATGTAATTATATAACTGGCATTTAGATCATATCCATTACAAACACGACTAAATCAGATAACAAGACATGCATATAAGAATAAAAAATACATGGTGTGGGAATGCGGAAATCCAGTTACCTGACGTGAGTAATGCTCAGCATCCCTTTTCATTGCAGCCATTTCAACCCTTATTTTTTGAACTTCGGCCTACAAGATAAGTGACAGATCTTCAGCTTCAAGGTGAGACAGACGAGCGATAGAAAAACCATTATTTATCCCAATATAATTTTTAAGCATCAGTTCTTTAATTGATTCAGGTAATAGTTGGTACTTTCTGACCGAGGATGCTATTTCGGATCATGTTTAGAAAGTAATATCTTTCTGGTCTTTCACAAAAAAGTAAACGTGACAAGAAGATCTCGCAGAAGTTTTGTTGAGACATCTTGGACAAATAAGTGATAAGCTAATATACCACCTTGACACACTTGTACAATCGTATAAAATCAACTTGCCTCCATTGAAGAAAGCTTGCTCTCAGCCTCTCTCTGACCTTGACGTGCACGCTCCACTTCCTCTTGCCATGCCTGCACCTGATGTGGTACAAAAAATCAGATACAAACCATCGAACCATCATCATAACTGAATAAAGAAGTAAATTATATCAGGCCTTAGTTCATACCAAATTAGTGAATATGCCCGTGCGATGCACGGGTTGAAATATAAATTAATATACATATATCATTTTTTTTACACTTTATATATATAATAATTAATATTTAATTAGTATATTTGAGGTATAATATGTCAAAATTTACCAAATTTCATAATTATCCATTATCATATTTGATAATTTATTAATCAATTAATTTCTTTTTTAAATTATAAAGATATGTGTGAATAGTTTAATTTTTCTTTTCTTATCATTATTTATTCAACAAAATACCCGTTGTTTACTCTTTTACTATAATACGTACTTGATGGTTGAAATACATTTTTATATCAATTTTTATATTAATACTTGTTCTCCACAATGGAGCTGGAAGAGTCATTGTTGTGCATAATGCTAATAATGGACTAGATCAAAATGGCTCAATTAAATTCTAGTGCTTCTTCTATTAGTGAAGTTTCTAGAAAAAAAAAATATATCAAACGGCGCAATGCACCTTGGGTCGCTACGGAAACAACCTCCTTGTATAATTACAAGGGTAAGGTATGCGTACAACTGACCCCCAGACCCCAACCTGTTGGAAATATACTGGGTATGTTGCTATTGTTATTGTTGTTGTACTTGTTCTCCACAATGTTTTTTTAAACCTATACTGATTAATACGAAAGTTTAGTTTAATAATATGTTTGATTTATAACCTATTTTACAAGAAGTTTTAGGCTCATTATTTCTTTTCAGATTATTGTTGTTAAATAAATTTTAATTATAACTTTTATTTATAGAAATATTTTTTTTAATTTGTTCATTAAATATGAAAGTTAAATCGAATATTGTAAAAGATATCTCATTGAAGTACAAACCTTCTTTTATTTTTTTATAAAGTCTCGTAACCCATTTACAATTGGTGTGTGCTTGGATACAAATCAACATCCAAATATCCAATCATTTTTATTTTTAAATTCAAAATCTAACCGTCACATAATTTTAACTAGTTGTCACATCCAATCATTTATCTACTACTTTTACATGAAATTAACATTAATTATTTCTTTTAAATACTATTTTAATATAAACTCAATAATTCACTCAAACTTAACTCAACCAACTTTCTATTTTTTAAAAAAAAAAAAATTGGTTAACCATCAAAATTTCACTCAAACTTAACTCGACCAATTTTTTAAATCAACGGTTAACCAACAAATCCAATCGAAACTCACAATTAAATTATATCCAAGCAACCCCTTAATATTTCATTTTCTTGTAATATTTCAATAAAAACATATCTAAACCTTGAGATTTATGATAAATGGAAAGGTTAGTTTTATACATATTACTTTACTAATGAAATCTAGTCAATCTATAAAAATGTTTTTTTTTAAAAAATGTTTTGGTTTTCCTCCCATTTCAGTTACAAAAGTTTATCATTAATATTTTTTTTCTTTTTCACATTAATACACCCTATTAAGTGTAATCATATAGCTATTATATTATATAATAGTTAATGTAAATATCAACTAATAATAATTCACTCCAAATACAAATTACATAAGTATAAACAATTCTATTGGGAATTTTTTTCTTCATTATCTTTTTTTTTTCTTTTGTGTCTCATGAAACAATTTTCTCTAAAAAAAATTAGCTAAATAGTTTTAACATCACAGTCAAACCACATAAAAATTTTATAAAATATTATTTCTATAATAATAATAATAATAATAATATTTTTTTCAACTAAATTATTTTACCGTGATCCCCCCACAACAACAACAACATACTCAGTATATTCCCAACAGGTTGGGGTCTGGGGGTCAGTTCTACGCAGACCTTACCCTTGTAATTATACAAGGAGGTTGTTTCCGTAGCGACCCAAGGTGCATTGCGCCGTTTGATATATATTTTTTTTTCTAGAAACTTCACTAATAGAAGAAGCACTAGAATTTAATTGAGCCATTTTGATCTAGTCCATTATTAGCATTATGCCAGGAGAATTGTCAACAATGACTCTTCCAGCTCCATTTGCAATGGACAAATTTACCGTGATCCCTCCAAATTATAAAAATTACACAACCCACAAACTTTTTTCAATCAATATAGTTGATCATCTTGAAAATGAAAATGTGATATGTTCCTTATCTATAATTTTAATATTAAATTCACATATTACTTATACTATTTTATATACATGTGGACAGGATGATTACTAGTTTCTATATAATAAGGGACGTAATCATTACAATCACAATCATACTTTCAGAAGATATTGATTACCAAAAATATGGCTATTCTTATGAAAATGCACTATAAAAAACAAAAAGGAAAAGATTAAAAATTATAGCTACAAAATTTCCACTTCTCGTAACAAATATTTTGTAGAGAAGTTTCACATACTATTTTTAGTAAATAACTTAGATATAGATGTTAATACCAAATAAACACTAGTTTAGCACAAGACAAAGCTAAGTAACAAGTAACAACCAAATTGTTGATTCACGGATCGCATTTCAAAATGCAAGATGGGCAACCAATGGATACATCGAGAAAATATACGTATACATCAATGTATAGATGCATTATATAATAATATATAATAAGTACATCAAATATAAGTTAAAATCTAGGAATCTATTAAAAGTATGTGTTACGTTACATAAATGATGAGTATATGTCAATTGTTTGGGTAAGTAAAAATTAAAACAAACCAATTAAGTCCAGCGTAAGATACATTACTTATATGATAAATAAGTATCACTGCATATATATAATTAGGGCTAAATTGCAATTTTAGTCCTAGGCCTGAACGTTTTGTTTTAGTCTCATGATTTATAAATTCAACGCATCTAAGTCCTTCCGGCGACGAAAAGTCAACATTATCGCCTGAATTGTCACGTGACCCACACGTGACGAGCATTGGGTCGTTTTCTTCTGACATGGCACAACAACTTGACGAGATGGCAAGAAAAATAATAATAAAAAGAAAAAAAGAAAAAACACATATCCTTCTCTCTCGGGTGGAAGGATTGGAGGGAAAGGGAGAGCACTACCATCACCATCCCGGCGCATATGAACCTGGAGAATCTCATCACACAGCATTTTCGTCGTTCCTCTATGAAGAAATTCGTGTTTTCTCCTCTTCGATTTGAAATGGGGACAATCGCAAGAGGACGCTGGCGAGAGGAGGAACGCTAGGGTTCCTCAGATATCAGCCACAACAGAAATTGGAGATAAAATTGAAAGGGGGCATTTGAATTACAAATCCCAAATTGGGGCTAGGGTTCCTCGGAGATCAGCCACAACAGAAATTGGAGATAAAATTGAAAGGGGGCATTTGAATTACAAATCCCAAATTGGGGCAAATTTGTGCTTTGCTTTCTAGGTGATTTTTTCTTTATTTTCTCTCTAATGGAAATTCGCTTTATCCCCACGACACCCCATTACAGAGAGAAAAGAAAAGAAAAGAAAAGAAAATTAGGGGAAAAATTGAATTTCAATCCATCAACACAAATGGAAGTGTGGAGAATAAAGGGTAATAGAAGAGGGGCGAGTGTTCAACACGCTCCCATGTGCGCTGCAGTCACTCGGTGGCGCTCACACATCCGGGCGGCTGGATGGGGAGGCGTAAGGCCACGATCGCGGGCTACCGGTAACGCTGATGGCCGGACGTGGCCAAGGCTCCCCTGAACGTGAACGGACGGGATGACGAATGCCTGGTTGCGGCTACGAGCTTACGTCGCCGGCAATGACTAGCTGATTCTGGTCGCGCTTAGAGGAGTCAATCCGGGAAACTGCACATGGTGCTAGACGCCGGGGTGGACGGACTGGCCAACGAGAGAACGCAGGCTGAGCGTCGGATGCCTGCAGGCTGCAGACCAGAATTGCAGATGGCTGGTCGGAGATGGAAGAAGGGACCGGCCGGAGAAGAAGGCGGCCGACCGCGTGGACTGAGGATTTGCACGGGCCGAAGAATTCCAGCTGAGGCATGCGTGAAGAGTAATAGAAATTTCCGTAGATAAATTGGCAAGAAGGATATTTTTTTTTTGTTTTTATTTATTTTCTTGCCACATCGCCGGTTGCTTTGTAGCTTTGTCATATCAGAAGAAAATGGAATGTTTATCACGTGCGGGTTGCTTTGTAGCTTTGTCATATCATAAGAAAATGGAATGTTTATCACGTGCGGGTCACGTAAATTGTCAGGCGACAAAGTTGAGTTTTCGTCGCCGGATGGCCTTCAATTGAAGTTGAATTTGCAGAACATTCAGATCTCAGGACTCAAGGACTAAAAACGTGTCAAACCAACTGGACTAAAATTGCATTTTTTCCTATAATTAGATTCACTACAATGCAGTGCGAGTGTGAATCCTGTACTAAATATAATTTACTGTAACCCCACTACCACCCACCCCCAACGCACAAACAAAACAAATAAATAACTATATAAGCACAAGGATGCAAATGTATTTACATTATTTCAATATGACATTTCACACTTGTCAAGTGTAAGTGAACCCAACAACACAATAATACACCTTCAACCCTTAATAAAAAAAGACTGTTTGAAACAAGAATAAAAAATCATCAAGAAACTTAAGGTTATAAGATCAGCCATATAGAATTGGCCAAGTCATGATTACTAAACTGCATGAAGTAATTAGTCACTGAATAAAAGAATTGGCTTATATATTTAATATTTTCATATAACACCAAAATTACAGACTCTACTAGAGATGCCTAAACAGTCTCTTGTATATATGATGTTCCCTTCGAATTTTCTTTGATGGTTGGGTCTATTTTACTTATTTCAAAGATATCTTCATTTTTGACACAATCCTTTCCCAGAGCCATGTAATATGATCACCACAAGGTCCGCGACTACATTCAAGTTATACAAATACTATTTCTTAAGTGATACATTTATTTATGGTTCATCTGCAGGTCATTTTGCCACACTGCTGAACCATTATCTCCTGGTGTACAAGTCATGAAAGTTGAACAACAAAGTATATTTCCATATCTGATAATAATCCAATATAAAACTGATGGACGCAAGGTATTTACACTAATGAAAGGTATGAAATCTCTATTATCACTTAGAGAACAACAAGTAGGATTTCCGCCTGAACTTAAAGTCGAACTGAACTATTCCACAATGTGCTTTCCCGAACAGTTATCAACTCATAATTAGAATATCTAACCCTAATGTATATCTCGACTCTAGTATCTACGGGCCTAAAGCCCCATTTTACATAAGATAAATATTGTATGGGTGTGATTATATATTTTTTTTCATTTTTGTCTCAGGACAATTTTGTTTCTTTTAAGATGTGATTGAATACAAAATATATTTTAAAACAACACTATTCATTTTATCTCACTTTTTCTTATCTTATCTCATATAATACAACATAAAAGTAAAAAATTAACCATTACAATACATTTACCAACAAAAAACACTATTCACTCACTCACATGTTTTTAGCTACCAATCAATACTAAACAATATCTAACTATAACAATATTTAACTATGTATACATCAAATTAACTTTTATCACTATAATTCCATTCACAATCTCAAAAATATTTCATTATTAATCCAATTTTTCTTCACCTTTCTATCGCTTTTATCCAGCTAGAAATTTTTTTTGGAAAAAAATCTCAATTCAATAACTCCTTATTCTGGTAAATATAATACAATTCTATCCATATCAGAAACTATCTCTAGCTCATGTATTTTGGCATTCACTAGACGAGTAGCACATGTTTGAATTTCTCTTAAATACAATTTTAACTAGAAAAATGTTGCCTTTCTGGTTCTTTCAATAAGTTTTACAATAGACATAGATCATGATTGTACAACTGAAATGAACAAATTGTATTCGGTATGTTCAAGGTACAATATACAGTGATATATATACTAGTAGTCTAGGACCAAACCAAATAAGGAAAATAAATCACGACCTAATCTACAGGATCGCCATAATCAACTAATTTGGTATCTAATCTATACCATATACATTAACAAATCTATACCATAAATATATTAACTATGATGATAAACAAACAAAATATAATGACATGGTCCAGATGATCACTTAACACAGGTATGAAAAAAAAAAATCAATGTGGGGTTAAAATATGACATCTCGACAATTTCAAATTTGTCCAATAAAAAAAAATTAAAATTTTTTAACCTGAATAGCTTGACTTCCATCATCAGGAGACTTCTTCTGTCCGCGACGGAAACGAGCTTCCATGTCTTGCAGTTCTTGATTTAAGGATGCACATTCAACCTAATACCACAAATTATATACAGCTTTATATCATTAACCTAAATTATTCAATCACTAGAGGAACTGGGATTGTCCAACTGAACCCCAACTAAAAGCAATGTTCTAAAAGGAGCTAGCGCTCGCCAGGTAATGGGTTGGGCCTAGCTCCTAGAGCGCCTAGGCGGGGTCGTGAAAATATTATTAAAATTTATTTATATTTATCATCATGCATATATATATAGATATTTATTTATATATTATATGAGATATATTAAATACTATAATCAAAAAGCAAAATCTAATACAATCATATTTATTTGTTAATTTTAATATGATTACTTTTATTTTGTTATATAATTAATATATCTTTTATGCATAAAAATTGAAAATCATTGTTATCATTTTAAAAAATAAATTCAAAATTTTTGAAAAAAATATATTGGCACCTAGGCCTCCTAGTGAGACGTGACTAACTTCGCAACCGCCAAGCACCTAGACGTCGTCCAATCATTCGAGCACCTAGAATGACCGCCTAAGTAAAATTCACGCACCCAAGTGCCGCCTAGTACCGCTAGCACCCAGGCCGATTTTTAGAACAGAGCCACATGGATGAAAAAAATAAATATTACCTCCAGAAGTGCTACTTTTTGTTCAAGTTCGGCTGCCTTTGAAGTCCTATCATCTGCCGTCCTCTGATGAATACAAGATGCATAAACTAATCAGTCTGACTGTTAACAATAATATATAATAATATTGAATTATAATGTTAAATACTCTTTTGATTTATAAGTACACAAAGAATAGCCGTGTTCTTTAAGTTAGAAGTTTTAGTTGATTCCACATACAAAAAAGCCACCAGGAGGGTCTTTAAGAAAGTTTTAGGTTGGATTTGAATGGGGGAAGCTAGATTTGTGGCAATGTTTCCAGGGAGTATTTCAAAATGACTCCAGAAGTTGCACACAAAATGACACCAAAATTTGTTCAAATTTGGAGCACAGGTATTTGAAATCCATTACATCCAAACACCCAATGAACTCATTATTAAGGATTCGAAATCTTGTCCTTCACATCCCAACATCCAAATGGAGGCTAAGAGGGCGATTGGCTACAGATTAAAACCAGTTTTGACTGATTGGACTTTAACTCAAAATCCAACTCAAATTTAATCCAAACTCAACTCTCCTCAATATTATCAACACAATTAAATAAATGCAATCAATCATCCTCACACATGACATCACTTTAATTCATTATTCATCTACTCACATATTTTTTACTACCTATCAATCATTTCCAATAACCTCTATCCTACTTTTACATCACATCAACTTTAATCATTACCTTAAATATGATTTGAATACAAACTCAAAATTCCACTCAATCAACTTTATTTAAAATTGATTCACTTTAGCTCAAGATCCAACCAAAACCGGTTTTGATTTATTTCCAATCGCCCCCTAAGGGTTGCGGTTCTGTTTAACAACAAATAGTCACCAACTAAGACTGCCACCGTCAATATATTTTCATTTGACAAAGTGACAACACTTATCCCCTAAATCTCTTCCAGATTCCAATGGAGGTGTCAATGATAGGATACAGTGAACAATCGTAAAGAGATTCCAGATGAGAGGAAAAAAAATCTCTCTTCAAGAACAGTAAGTTGCCACGTAAGAAGATTTCTCAATAGAATAAGATTTTGGAACACTAGACTCCTGAGGTTTGAGAACTTCCAAGAGACTGGCCTAATTACGTTTAAAGAGATCTATTAAAGTTTACTAACCATTCTACTTAGCAGGTAGATTGGCTATTGTAATGCTACTTCCATTCGGCTAGGGCTAAAGTTTGTGTGAATGAGAGCCAAAACTGGCATTGTACCATTTAAGAGACTCTACATGGAATAGCTTGAGTGATAGAGATACGGCTTGGCATCATCGTACTAGCTGGACTTAAATGTTTGGTCAAACTTTTCTTACAGAAATTGAACCTCCCGAACAGATTTAATCATACTCATACCCACCTTAAGCATTAACAGAAAAATGAAAAAATAAATAAAAATAATAATAAAAATTGGTTATGCTCACATGAAAAAGTTGTCAAGCATTACCTGGATTCTCGCTAAGGCCGTGGATGCCTCAATAGCCCTTTGTTCCAATTCTACTTCTCTTTCTCTAGCTGCCTATAGATTCAGAAGATCATTATTCGGNCAAAAAATAATAGAATATGTTCAAAACAACAAAGGGAACCAGTGACAAACCAACTTTGCAGCATTATGTGAAGAACGCTCTTCTTCAGCTCTTCGCTCAGCAGCAGCCAGTTCTTCCCTCAGGGCCTGGCATCAGATCAATCACTTTTATGTTAGAGCTCCACCATAAACCATGTTGCTTGCACTTAAGAAAAAAACTGTGGTCACCAATCAAAATAGAAAAGAAAAACACTGTGGTCTTACTTGCATCATTCTTGTTTCAGTTAGTTCTCTGTTTCTCATTGTAGACTCCATACTAGCCTGACAAATACAAATAAGGATGGGTAAGAAGAGTATAAATGCATGACATGATAAAACAATATAAATGGATGTGAATAATGGTAGTATCCTAAATAAGTTTCCTAATTAAATGAAAATCAGGAAGAAACGTGTAGTAGTATAATAACATAAAACTACTGAGATCTACATGACATTTCAGCAGTGGAGGTCTAGTAAAAATGTAATATGGACGAATTTGGAGGAAAAGGTCATGAACAATAAAATAAACAATGTTTTAAGTTTCTCATAAAGACAATTCAACAATTTCAAGGGATTACAGCAGTCAGCGCTATCCATCAATTACAGCACAAAAGAAAAGGGAAGAACGAAAATAAGGACACGGTATAACTATACAAATACCACTTCCTCTACTAATGCCATCTCATTAATTTCAGGAGAAAGTGTTTGGATGGCGGTTCAAGATCAGCCTCATGAAAACCTTATATTCCCCAAGGTTCTAGAAGTACATAATGATCATTACTCTCCAAATGTTCAAAAATATCAAAAATAACCTGCAGCGATGCCAAATTCCCTTCAGCTAAAGCAGCCTGCTTCTTTAGTGAATCAACCGAACTAACAAGGGTTTCAATCTCAGCATTTTTTGCTGACAATGCATCCGCCATATTTGCCTCAACTCTGCTTACCTCTCTTTTTGATGCAGACAGATCCTTCTGAAGCTGCTTTACGTGAGCCTCATAAGATTTAGTCAATTCCCTCTGTTACAGAAATTATATAACCACAAAAAATGTTATCCTTACCTAAATGATAGACTAAAAAGGCACTAATTAAACTTTAGTCATATCAAGAATGCGACTGCACACCTCTGCCATGAGAAGCTCCTCTAATTGAGCATTCTCAGATTTGTACTCTTGCAGGCGTGATGAAAGTCCAGCACAAACCTGAACACAACAATCATTAAGCTTCGTAGCACATTTTTATGAAAAATATCTGCACATAAACAAAGTGATCTTTGAAGCTTTGGGGAAATTGGGCTTCTAAATGGCACTGCCATAATCTGCTGAAAAAGCATTTTCCATAAGGCAAATAATTTTTATTTTGACCAATGCAATGAATACTCATACTATACAGCAGCCAGAAACATGTACCAAGGACCAGTTAACAGATAGAGTATTTGCTTCCATAACAGACAACAATTATTGCAAAAAGAATCATTATGCTTCCTTATCCTAACTACTAAACAAGAACTCGATTCCAAGCAAGAAAAGTCCTTTCAGTATTCAAGGAGCTCTAATCACAAAAGAGCTAGACAAATTAAATAAGTTTAATGAATCTTATCGACGAATATAAAGAAAGGTGAAAGAGAACTGTTAAAAGGTCAAATGATGAAAGTTACTCAAGTTTGTTTAGCACAAATGCATCTCATATAAGTTGGGTTCAAGTTAATGTCCGAACTGAAGACTTACTTTGAAAATTATGAGCCATCGAATTATAACACACATCAACCCAAGAGGAGTAAATATTCATTTTATTTGGAAAGGGTAAGATTCATCATCCGTGGGGTAGAGTCATTTCTAGTCATAGAATCTTAGGACTTTACACAGTAAATTTTATTTCCAAAATCTAGTACATATCATCAAGAAATGTATCTTAAGTACTAGTGAAGTGCTGAATTTCAGTAACTTAAGAGTAATTTTGAAACCATGAGAGGTATTACCATATGCAATATGCTTCAAGCTCGGAAGACTTATACCTAAGTTGGTTAAGTTCTGTCTCGCGACTTAAGGGGAACCTACGCACTGCGCAAAACAAATGGAAGATCAGAACCGCATTTTATTTTCAATAGCCCTTTCTCCCATTGCCTATGGCTATGGCATAGAGCATTACGGGAGATGGTGTTTAGAAGTCTACCAAACAGTTTCTGATGTCATTGAGAAGAATATTTGTGATTTACTAATACCTCAGTTCAAGTGTTTTGGGTGATTTCTCAAGCTCTATTGATCACTTTGCTCAGAAAGAAGACTCTGAATATACAGAGAAAAAAAATAGAGGTGTAGAAAATAAATGAAGTTTAGGGCAAATCACCAGGTGTTCAAGGCATTCTGTGAGCGCAATATAACTAAGACTTGGGCTATTTATTATAGTTGATTTGCTTCTACTTAATATCTAGGACTACTTTGTCCCTTCTCTTGTTTATTATGCCTTTCTCAATAAAAATCTCTTGTTTCTTAACAAAAAGAGTTTTAGAGGATGCTTGGATACAAATCTAACTCAAAAAAATCCAAACATTTCTAACTCAACCATTTTTTTTAACTCAACCTCACTATCATCAATATAATCAATATAATTGAACAATATCAACCAATCATTCTTACACATCACATCAACTTTAATTCATTATTCATCCACTCACATAATTTTAACTAACTATCATTTCAAATTATCTATCTCCTACTTTTACATCAAATCAACTTTAATTATTTTATTTTAAATATTATTTTAATATACAAGTCCATTGCAAATGGACAATTCTCCTGGCATAGTGCTCATAATGGACTAGATCAAAATGGCTCAATTAAATTCTAGTGTTCTTCTATTAGTGAAGTTTGTAGAAAAAAAAATATATCAAACAGCGCAATGCACCTTGGGTCGCTACGGAAAACAAGGGTAAGGTTTGCGTACAACTGACCCCCCAAACCCTAACCTGTTGGGAATATACTGGGTATGTTGTTGTTGATTATTTTAATATACCCACTAACAACTAACCATACCACCTTTTTCTAAATTAACCAAACCAAACAAAAAAAATCCAATCAAATCAAAAAAAAAAAATTATATCCAAGCATCCCCTTAATATATCATACATCTAAAAGTGGCATTTGACATTGTGAAATTGAAAATCATGGAGGTGTCAATGTTTAACAACTGATCAAATGTCCTTAGCAAGGTCTTGTGGAGTTAATCATACCATTTCATACATTCTAATGTAGCCAACAAGTAATCCTTTTATCAATCTGGGAAATCCAGTCAGTACTAATATGTTTATTGGATAATCATATCCAATTGTGTCTTTTGTCCTATCCTTATCACAAGATTCGTCCGCAAACGGATCTTCGTCTCAATTCAGTACTTCTATTTGTTTCTTGGATAGTACATCCAACTGTCCTTAGTCCGATCTTTATCACAAGATACATCCTCTTCATCTCAATATGGACTTCCTAATTTTATCTAAGCTATAAAGTATAATAAAATTTTCTTAAAATACTCATATTCATATGTGAGGGGGAGAATTGCCAAAGTCCTTTAACACTTGCATGACTTGTTTAACTAGGATTTATTAAACAATTTAAAATTTGTATCTCCACACATGAACTGATGGAAGAGATCTCATTCAATTCTTGATAAATACCTTTCAGAAAAGATGCTTCTTAATAGAAAGGGAATCACCAATTTAACTATGACTTCCTATGAGTATTAAAGTATATCAAAGCAAATCTCTTGCGAGAGAAGAATACCATATCACTAGTAGTTATCTCAACTACGGTATCATTTAAGGAATAAACTCGCCACTGTGCTCGTAGGACAATTGTGTGGACTGCATCAAGAAATCTAAAACACTGACGCCATATGTTTAAATTTGTCAAACTGTTACTTAATGCCAACTTTTAGTGAAAAGCATAAAATCAGTCGGATGATATGGCTAGTGGACATAGAAACTTTAAATCCATTTTACAACAGTAGACGTTGGCATGAATATTTTGCATTTCATAATACACAACACCATTGAAAAGTTTCTAACTTATAACAAGAAGACACTAAAAACCGATTAAAAATTAGCAAATTGCTGCTAGGAGGAGGAAAAAAAATATATAATAGCACCATAAGGAAAAATATGTCCATTCTCACCCGGGCTAGCCTTGCTTCTTTTGACTGCCCTGTCGAAATTGCACTTTTCAGTAACCCTTGAGCCTGTCACATTATAATGTTTAGTCCATACTATTGTAATCATTAAAAGCTTATAACTAAAGAGTTGGTGACAAAACATTCTCAAATTATACACATTCTACCTCCTCAAGCTGCTGTTGTACTTTTGCAGCAGAGTTGACAACTTTTTCCTCTTGGTGCTGCTTATCCTGGATATCAGCTTCAGTTACTAAATCAACATCTTCTGATTGAGAACCTACCTTAAGTACTGCATCTTCATTTATACTTTGAGATTCCAAAGGTTCTCTACTTTTTAAAGAACCTTCGTTTTCCGACATTGTAGTTTCACTGGAATCAACAGGAGAATCACCAATTACAACCTCAACGTCTTTTCCAGCATTCGATTGACTTCCAGGTGAGTGATCTGGAACTTCTTTAATCGAGAGATCACCATTGACGATCTCATCGGCATTTGCAGCCATTCCTTCTGCCTTAGTGCAAGCATCTTCACTCATATGATCACCCACTGGTTTGGTGTCATTATTAGATATTGATCCAAATTGAGATGTCTCCGTTACAGCATCCTCACTATCAGCTTTCTGTTGTTCGTCGCCGTCAATTTTGCCAAAACTACTCGGATTACTTTCATTATTTTCAATCACCGCCACTGGAATACTTCCATCAGGTTCTTCTAGTGAATGTGTGGTTTCAGGTATAGCATTTTCTCTTTCAATGTCTATGGCAGCAGCAGGAGCTTCATTGGATGAGAGATTACTCTGGGGCTGTAATGAGTTTTTTTAACTAAGATACAAATGTTTGAACTAAATGTGTTCAAGATTTAGGTAACTAAGAATTAAGGAGACATACAAACAAAAAGAAGAAAAAAAAAGGAAGAAGAAGAAAAAGAAGATTACCTTCGCTCTTTGCCTACCCCTCTTTGGTTTAGATCCTTGTCCATTAGAACCTTCATAAATAGATTTGTAATGCGAATAAGAAATTTCAGATCAAACAAAAGATATATTTTTTAACTCACTATCGACAGACAAGCCATAGATTTCACTGCATGAATTCGTGCTTTCCTCTTAAAAGTCGTTTCAATTCTTTCCTTTAGGTGAGGACAATCACCCCAAAGCAAGATAGGGCAAGCCTTGAACCTTACAAGACCATTAAGGTTGAGGTCTCACAAAGTCCTTGAGGAATCAAGATACCTAGATGCCTATCTAGTGTTATTAAGCTGATTAATTCAAGTAGTAAGTTATGTTCTATTTCTAGTCGTGAATTTCCAGTCATGTTTGCAAGCCACAATCACAGATCCAAATTTGGAATTATTTAGTAAGCTGATTATCTGCTTCATGAATTTTCAAACTAAACATTGCTTCACTCAATTCCACGAGTTTCACACTTGAAGTTGGATCAATCAAACTTGATAAGTACATAGAGCATAAAAAATTAGGAAAGTGGACATAACATTGGAGTCGTCATAATTCACACAATCATTCATGATAGTATTTTTTTAGGTAGGCTAAGATAATATTAGACTATCTGTACATGTGGATCTCAAGGAGACAAAAAAGGCACCTGAAGTATTATGAAAGTACTGCCTGATAGCCCACGTGAGAAGAAAGAATATGATTCAGTCATTCTATGTGTTGTGCATATGTGGACTTGCACCCACGGCTTCAATTATAGATTTGTAGGAGAAAATGTAATCTGATAGTCCAAACTTTCACCACTAACTCACACAATCAATACATAAACACACACACACACACACACACTCGTTATACAACCCACTAACTAATCAACTCTTAGCCAATAATTTATATGCATCTGAAACCGAGCATTCTTATTAAAAATAGATTGATAATAATGATATTTAGCACCAATATATTATTAATAACAACTACTATAAATGATTACTAATATTTCGTTATTAGTAGTAACATTTCAAATAATAAAATATAGGTATCTAAGGAAATCCAAAATGTTACTCATACTGGCCAATAAATCTGAATTTTAAGTTTTTTAGACCAAAATATTCGTAAAAAAAGTATGAACAGATGTATATTAGTTACATGTAAATAATATTAACCAGAAAAATTTAGCATTTGTCATTTTTACTAAAAACTAAATGCAAATATCTTTGTTATAAAACCCAAAATCCAGAGCATACAAAACATATTGAAAATCTGTTGTGTCATCTTTTTTGTCTTTTTGGGTCTTAGTAATTTGAGATTCGAGACCAAGTCTGAAGATGGCCTTACAGAATCCACATTAATACTTAATAGAATATGCATTTTGAGGAGCAGTAGATATGTCACCTTTTAAACATTAATTGTAACAGAGAATAACCAATAAGAATGAACTTTCCAAACATATATACCTGAGGTGGGAACAGGCAAATCATCTGATTTCTCACCGACCACAAGCTTCGCTCTTCGGTCAACAACTTCAAATAAATCTATCCAAGATAAAAGAAACAAATAACAATAAGGGTCCATATATATTTGAGTTTCTTTCTAGCAAAATGTCTTTTGATTAATTGTTAAAGTTTTAAACCAGTGGCAAGAAGTCTCTG
>BKCP01003224.1:924215-944186 GCA_008636005.1 Striga asiatica
AAGGTAATGCCATGCATATATATACGACACAAAACTAAGCTTATAACAATAAACTGAAACTAGGATTTAATTAGTTGGACTTTACAAAAATGCACGACTCTGATAAGACAAGGATCCTAGTACTGGACCATTGATACATGTAACAACAACAACATACCCAGTATATTCCCAACAGGTTGGGGATTGATACATGTAACAGTAGATAAAATAAGTTCATAATTTTGAAGCAATAGCATGACAAATGAATTAAAATAAAGGTACCTTCAGCCACTTTCAACCAAGAAGCCATCGAGTGACCCAATTACTGTGACAGAAAATGCCTATACTCTTTAAGCATCACACGAATAAACGCTGAAAAACAATAAGATAAAAATTCATCAATTGGACCAATTTTGTGGTGACATTTGTGTGGTTGATTTAATGGTACAGCTAAGTCGCTAAAATCCAAGTTCTCAACTTCTAGGCATTGCACAAAATTTACTTATAAACTAAATTTCATAGTAAATCCTCAACACACATCTTTTACGTAATTCTCTATTCCTTTTCACGAATGTCTAAATGAATCTTGTTCATGTGTCACCCAGGCAAAAGAGACAGTATAAAAAAAAAGGATTCCCATAGTTATTAAGATCCTAAGTATTTAACCAATCACAAATCAAAGAAAGAGAGTTCAAATCTTAAACAAATTGACAAAACAGTCCAACCAACTTACAACAGAGAACTAAAAACAATAATACAAAATGTCCACCAAAATTTGCAGTAGTTAACACCAAAATCATTATTCAGACAGACAATTTATGCATGCACTAGTTGCAAATGAAGAAACTATATCCAAATTAAACCCATCAAAGTTTCTACAAACCCACTTTTCACTGATACACTGTCGGACTTCGGGAAATCACGATTACAAGTTGAATTGTATCCTGTATCTGACAGATCGACAGTTTCATATCTTTAGCACAACAGGTTTCTGACAATACAAAAACGATCATTACCAGGTTACATTATCAAGGATACAGTTCGATTGACAAGCATTTGTCCAGAGGAAAATCTAAATCGCACTGTTATCCACCAAACCGAAGGATCAATTTGCAAATCAATCGTGTATAGAAGATTCTGACAGTATAGTAGAAGAGCGTAAATGAAATTGAACAGGATCCGAAGGCCTGATCAATGGCCTCTTTGCAACTCAGATAGACGTACGTATGTAGACGGTAGATAAATGCCCATTTTGATTCAGAAACACTGCTGCGTAACAGAAAAAGTACCTTGAGCCGCTTTCAACCACGAGGCCATCCAGTGATCCAAGCATCCAACCAACGACTGTAAGGGCTCGTTTGCCTTGTGCTATTGGGCTGACTAAGCCCTGTTAGCATTAGTTACTAGTATTCTGTCACCAGCATATGCACAAATGTCAATATAATTTTATACATTATATACATATATGTGTGCGTGTTTTAAGTAAAATTTAAAAATCATATATTAGATAATGAGTATATCACATTTATAAATTTTATCATTACTAAAATGACGATATAAATATAAACTATTTAACTTATATATTAATCGTTAAATTTATGCAATTTTGGTTGATTATGAAAAAAAAATTTCGAAACGATAGAGATATTATATATAAATCGCACAAATGTGTAAAAGTACAACCACCAGAAACAGCCTTTCCCCACAAACAAGCAGGCCGAAACAGCAGGAACAATCGATACAAGAAGAAGTCCTTGTTCAAGAAACAACTACCGAAACTGCGCAACCGCCTATACAGTAGCCGAAACCGAGTCCCGAACCATTCCCAGAATCAACTCACCTCCAACCGAGAGAAAATAGACCTACCCCCACTAGCCCCTCCCGAACCCGTCTAACACCACTAGCCGAGCTCAAGTAAAACCAGTTCATGGACCCCACCGCCTAACACCACTAGCCGAACAGGGGGTAAGGTTCTTCAACCCCGTTTGCCGCCGCAACAGGAGACGTCGCAGCAAAAGGGTCTCGCCTCATCCTCAGACCCACACACACCAAGCACCGCCACGGCACTCTGGCGACCAACAACCCAACAACCACCGGAGTTCCTGCCGGCGACAGAAACGACCAACGGGTCCAATCGCCGACAAAAGTAGAGAAAAAGAGGCGCTTACCATCATCAATCGAGGGTTCGTTGGCGGTCGAGAGAAAACCACCCATCGCCGACAAGACTCTGACAAAAAGAATGGCACCTCGAAGCTCCAATTTGCCGTCGATTGAAGGTCGCGACGCAACAGGACCACAACAATTTGGGGCGCACGACATCAAGGATAGGCGAGCGGTCAGGGGAGACCGCTGGCCAGGCCCCGCCGTCACCGAGAAAGGCGAGTTGACGGCAAGTAAGGGAGGAGCGGCGGTTAGGTTATGTCATAGAGAAGAAAGAAGAGAAGAGCGGCGAAGATCTTTTACATGTAATTATATGTTTGAGGTCGCTTATGACAATTAATTGGATAAAAAATATCGAAATTATTATTATAGAAATTGTGTACAAAACTTTAAAGGGTTTGATTATGCTATAAAAAGTAATTAACTAATTTTAATTAAAAAAACTTGCTTAATAAGGTAAAAAAAATAATTTTAAATATATAGTTTGAAAAAATCTTTAGATTAGAATAACATTTAATATGCCTTCACTATTAATTAATAGTAGCAATTATATAATAATATAAATAAATAAATATGATTGTGATTAATGCAAGAGTAATGGAAAAAGGNATATATATATATATATATATATATATATATATATAGATAACCCATATTTACATGGGCTGATAAAGTCAATAACTGAAGCTAAAGACACCCAACACCTTTTAATAAATATTATTTATATAATTAAAAGTACTTATCAGTTAAGCTAAAAATACCTTTTTTTTCATTTCAATTTGTACGCTCTAAGAAGGTTGGGAACGCAAAACACTCCGACCGGCTGGAATCGATCTTTCTCCTTCCTCCTCATCGGTAGAACGCCGCGTACCTGCAAAGAACTCTCACACCGGAGGGGTTTTCTGGTGAAGAGCCTCCATGCTTAAGTCGATGCTTGTTCTACTCAAATCTCAAGAGTAAAATTGGATAAATCGTGTGTAACAAGAAAGGCTCACCCCATATATATAGGGTGAGATACCTGATCTAGGGCCTGCCCGGATTTGGTTAGTAGTCTGCCCAAAGTTTTCTGTCTGTACACAAATAGTGTGTGTGTGTGTGTGTGTCAGAGGTGATTACCACCACATACCAATACTTTTTCGCCACTTGTACACTGCACATAGGGTAATTATTCTCCTGAATATTCCTTCGAAATTCCATCAAGAGACTCACGCGCTCCCTCGCATTTAAGTCACGCGCTGGATTGCTCTTCACCTATAAGATGGTCGATCATATGATCTCCTGTTCTGTAAGTCGACCCTCGACCAGATTTCTCCTGTACTTGAGGCCAAACGCATATCTTATACCGAGACCTTTCTCACCCCACTTTCAATGTGTCAGATCGTAACTTGATATTGTTCGTCCCCCTTCATTCTGTTCGATATCCTTTGACTGAAGTGTCTTTCCCAATATTAGGTTTGTTCGGCCGATCTAGCAGACCGGTATATTTCCTCAAGCATATAATATCCCATATCATCTAGTCCCCCCTCTCACTCTGGTTGAGTCTGAATGACTCGATCTAAGATTGGATCTGTGTTCGTCTTCTCGGTTTCTCATATCTCGACCGTCTGGTGCTTCCCCTATACTCTTCGACCATTTGGTTAATTTTCTCTCACCCTTTATCCGTCCTTTTTTCCCTTTATTATTAAAACAACTTTTCTGCCACATGTCCTGATACATCCAACATTGTGCCTTCTCGCAACTTGCGCCTTTTAAAATCATGTGTCCATTATGTAACACCCCGACTTTTTATTATTAGAATGCTCAATTATTTTAAGATTTAGATAATATTTTATTTAACTCATTCTCGATTATTTTTAGCTTATGAGATTAAGCTAATATTTTATCTAGATCATGCTCGGCTATAGCTTCTGTTAGTAAGCTCTTTATGTTTTTTAAGTTTTCATTTCAAGTAAGTCGAGAATTATTCGAACGAGATTTTATCTCAAAGTCGGATAATTTTCTAGTCAAAGTACCGGTTCATTTTGTTGTAAAATGACCGTGAGTTTAGCCCTTATTATTCATTCTTTAAGTCGGGAATAATTATCCATAGTCGAGATGAGTTTTGGGTCCAAGAATAATCGAGAAATCATGTGGGAACGAGCCTCAGCTGAAGCCAAGTCGTGCTCGGCAAGTTCGGCCGAGCACCCTCGCGACCCTTAGCCCTTGCACCCAGCCTTGGTCCAGCAGCGTCCCTGGCCAGCAGCCCGCACCCAGGCCCAGCCAGGCGCCCAGCAGGCCAGCGCCTGCGCCCAGCAGGCTAGTGCCCGCGCGCAGGCCCAGCGTGATGAATAATCGTGTGTCCCGATTCGTGACTCGGCCTCGAACTTGGCGTGAGATTCGGTTCTCGGTAAAGTTTGTGGACAATTCGGAGGTTAATCTTCTTATCTTCTCGCGATAGGTGAGGCAGCTTGGATGGTTGCCCTTGCCTAACTCGTCTTGCTCGAACAATGCAGTGGATGCCCTTTTCGTAACAAGGTTTTTGTGTTAAATATCAAGAGAAATCTAACACAAAAATTGAACAAGAAGTTCGGTTTTCTTATTAATAAATTAGTCATCCAAATTAACAAGAGCATGCATCTTTATATAGGCTTCAAATAAATCTACTCCTAATCAAACTAAACCACTAATTAAAGCAATAAAATATTAAGAGTCCTAAACAATATAGAAAGCATAAAGAACAAGGAAACTAAAGATCTAGTCTTATGCGCTAAGCAAAGGAACCCTAGCCGCCTCGGCTCCTTCCTCGTGCGCCTTGCCGCATTCCTCGAGCACTAAGGTTTTTTCCCCCGCGCGTGCAATCCCTTCACGCGGTATCATCGCGCGGTCCGATTTGGCGTGCCCCTAACGCGCGTTGTCGTACCCGCCTGCGTACCCGTACGTGGCGCCCCTCGATTGCGGTCACCTCGGGCGCACTTCTTTCACGCACGTTATCTCGCGCGCCATCATCTGCGCCTATCGCGTTAGCCTCCGCGGTTCGCCGAGCCAGCCTTTTACGTGCGTGGTAAGCTCGACTCGCAGCGTTCTTCAGGTGACTAGTCATATCCTCATCATTCCTGTCCCCTTCAAGTGTTTCATTGTCCTCAAGTATAAGAGACGGAAATCGTTCGCGCATTGCGTCCAAGTCCTCCAAGGTCGCCTCTTCCTCGGGTGTGTCTTCCCATTCAATTAGTACCTCCCAACGGAAACGCCCGACCTTCTTTACTTCTCGATAGCTAAGCGCACGGCTTGGTCTAGCTACAATTTGCCCATCGGGTGCGGTCGCGGGCAGTCGGTCACTGAGCTTGTGCGCGTCGCCCAAGCTTCGCTTTAATTGCGATACATAAATTACCAGATGGATTTGTGATTCCTCCGGCAGCTCGAGTCTATAAGCAACCTTGCCGATCCTTTGGAGTACTTGATAAGGCCCATAAAATCGAACCCCGAGTTTAGACGCGGTCTGTTGTGCGACCGTGCGCTGCCTAAAGGGTCGAAGCTTCAAGTAGACCCAATTGCCTGGCTCAAAACTTTTCTCGCGACGCTTCTTATCGTGGAACGTCTTCATGCAGTTGATGGACCCTTCGAGATTTTTCTTTAGTTCGCGTAGCATTAGGTCGCGCTCCATTAGCTCTCGCTCAACCTCGTCGTTCACAGACTCCCCCATCGTATAACTCATAAGTGTGGGTGGATTTCGTCCATAGACTAGCTCAAAAGGTGTAGCTTTGGTCGAGCTGTGATACATCGTGTTGAACCAATATTCGGCCCATGGTAAAAAGTCTTCCCATTTCTTGGGAAATTGATGGACGTAGCACTTTAGGTATTATTCTAGCGTTCGGTTGGTCACCTCGGTTTGTCCGTCGGTTTGCGGGTGGTAAGCTGAGCTCATGGCCAGCTCCGTGCCCTGCATCTTGAAAAACTCCGACCAAAAGCTACTCATGAAAATGCGAGCTCGGTCGAAAACAATCTAGCGAGGGATTCCGTTCAGCTTCATCACGTACTCCACAAAGAGCCATGCAATCGACTTCGCCGTGTACGGGCGCGTTAGGGGAATGAAGTGTGCGTACTTCGTGAGTCGGTCCACCACGACCATCACTCCATTAAACCCATTGGACGTTGGCAACCCTTCTATGAAATCCATTGTGACGTCTTTCCAAATTCACTTGGGTACTGGTAAGGGCTGTAGCAATCCCCCGGGCCGGCACGAGTCCGCCTTTACCCGCTGGTACTCGTCGCAACGCGCCACATATTCCCGCACTTCACCTTGTTGCCCGGGCCAATAGAAGGTGTTAGCTTGCCACATCCACGTACGGTACATGCCTGAATGTCCTCCAAACTTTGAGTCGTGGAAGTGCTTGATTATCGTCTCCTTCAAAGGCCTGGCGCTCGGTACGAACACGCGACCTCGGTATAGGAGTAACCCGTCATGGTCGTCGTACTCGTCGGCGACTGCGTCCTTGGCTTCCATCTTGCCGTAGATGTCTCGACAAAAGGCATCATCCTTTTGTGCGTTTCTCATATCATCCCATAGAGCCCAGGTTGGTCTGGAGATCGCGTCCAGTTTGACCATGTCTGTCCTGCGTGATAGTGCATCGGCGACGGCGTTTTGTCGCCTGAGTCGGTAAACGATCTCGAAGTCAAACCCCATGAGCTTCGAGACGAACTTTTGTTGTTCGGGCATAACGATCCTTTGCTCCAAAAGGTGCTTGAGGGGTTGTTGGTCGGTCACGATCCAAAAGTGCTGTCCCAGTAGGTAAGGTCTCCAACATCGCACCGCCTCGACTACCGCGAGCATCTCCTTGACGTAAATCGACATTCCGAGCTTCATAGTCCAAAGGGCCTTACTGAGGTATGCGAGTGGTCGCCCTCTTGAACTAGGACAACCTCGATCCCTAAAACGCTCGCGTTGGTGTGGACCTCGAATATGACGTCGAACTTCGGCATCGCGAGTACGGGTGTGGTGGTCATTGCACCCTTCAATTTCTCGAACGCGGTTTTACTAGCCTCAGTCCACTTAAAACCTTCTTTCTTAGTCATCTTAGTCAAGGGCATGGCAATGGTCCCATAATCCTTTACGAACTTTCGATAGTATCCGGTTAATCCCAAGAACCCGCGCAATTGTGTTAGGCTCGTTGGTTTAGGCCATTCGACCATGGCCTCGATTTTCCTCGGGTCAACCTTCACGTCATCCTGTGAAATAAAGTGACTGAGGCTGTAGTGCCCCGTTCAATTTATAGAATTTCTCGAAATATTCTATTTATCGAATATTATTTATAAGGTTATATTTATTTTATTAGTTGTGATGTCGACTTAAATATAAGGTTGGAATACTCGATCGTTTTATTGAAAAACGTTCGTCGTTCGGCAATTTTGGTTTAATCGCGTGAGACAGATCTAGCCCGTTTATTTATGGATTATTTGGAAATTTTTATTATTATTGATGATATTTATTATTTGTGATATTATTAATATTATTGTCGTTATTAAATATCTAAATATTATTGGTTGTCTAATTGAAATTAATTGCCTAATTGTATATTTTAATTATTGATATTATTATTTTAAAATAAAATATGTATTAAATAAATGTTACCCGATTGTATTTTATTTTGTCATGCGATTAAAACCGAGCCCGAGAGTCGGATTATTTTTGGCGAAACCTGTATGGACTGGCCCGGTCGAACCGAATCCATGCCCCGGCCCAACCGAACCGGCCCGCGAGCCAAATCAGCCCCAAGACCCGGTTTTCCCTAATCCTTTCGTGTGTGTGCGTGTGAAATTATTTTTGTGGATCAAGAAATAGTCAAACCTAGTTTATGTGCATATATGAACAAATCCTGTATCTATTTTCTCCTCTCATCAAAACTTTATGTCGCAGCTTTTCTTCCTTTCCCCAAAATCTGATCGACATCACGCGATTTTTCTGACCATCGCCTTTCACTCGTCTCGTCGTTCATCACCTCTCCTTCTTCGCGATCATCGTCATCCTCATTCGATCATCACCCTCTCACCAATGCTCTGTTTGTGAGATGCCACCATCATCCCTCTATTCACCATCGTCCTTCTCTACATCTCCTCCACCTGCAAGTTTCTTCCATGTGGTCATCGACCCTGGCGAGCTCGAGGACGACACCCATGATGCCCTTGAGAGATGGCGCGAGATTAGGCGAGAGAGGGATCGGGGATGAGCTAAAAGGGTGTGCGCACGCACTAAGGCACGCGCACCGGCAGGATGCGGTAATCGAGCCGCAAGGCGTGCTAGTCTAGGCCGGGTGAAGAAAAGGTACGCGACAGGATATGCGCGCAAGTATCAGCAGTGGGCCGATGACGGGTGCGATAGGATAGTGCCGGGAAGGTGGCGAATGGTGCAAGACGTGCGCAAGGGAACGATGCGCAGGGCGAATGGAGGCTAAGGCAAATAGTGCACGAGGGGTGGATGTAGGGTGGACAGCGTGCACATGGGGCGACTGCGATGAGGCGGGCGCACGAGCAGGGACAGACGCGAAATGGCGCGCGGATGGGCGGGGCTCAACGCGCGGAGCGCTGGATGAGTGGGTGGATGATGTCGAAGGGGCGAGAGTGTGCGGCAACCGCGCAGGTGGCACGGACGCGCGCGAAGTGATGGGCGAGCGAGAGAAAGAGGGCGAGCAAGCTGGCGTGCGCGACACTCGCGTGAGGGGCGAACACGCGCAGGCAATGGGGCGCGAGCGCGCAGGGTAAACAAGGCGCGCGCGTGGAGCTGGGATGCGGGCAATGCCGAGCGCGACAAGAACTAGCGGGCGGCACGAACTCGCGGGCGGCTAGGGTTTGGGCGCGCGACCGACTTGGCGAGCAAGCAAAGGAGATTGGGTGAGATTTACTTAGCTTAGTTAGGAGTTCTAGTATGGTTAGGAGTTTGAATAAAAAGGCATGTGCCTATTAGTATTTATATTTTTGTAAGTCCTGATAAGCAAGATGTTTAGTTGCCTTAGGATTTATTTACTTGCACGATTTAGGAATTCTTCTTAGACTAGGATTAGATTTATTTTAGCATCTATAAAACCCATTTACTCTAATTTTTTCAAAAATGTTGAATGATGAGTTAATAGAAACTGAACGTTTTGTTCAAAGTTCTCGAGTGTTTTCTCTTGTGAGTTTACATAGAGTTCGTGATAGAAATAGGACCAACAATCGAGCTTCGTCACACCTATCGCGAAGTACGAAGGTGTTGGCACGCGTATTAGTGACCTATCGCGAAAGAACCAAGGCGTCGGCGTGGGTTTCGAGCAATTCGAGTTGAGCGGAACACACAATCCTTCATCATTGGTGCTTTCATTGAGAGTGATTGATTGTGTGTTGAGTTGAAATTTTTCTTCCTCGTTCTATTTTTCTTTCTTTCGAATTTTTCTTTTGTTTCGGGAGTATCAAAAAAAGAAAAAATGAGAGAGATGATGACACAAAAAGAAAGGATTGAGGCCTTGGAGGAGAGTTTGAAATCCATCGGCAATGGCCAACACGTTGTCAATGAGAATTTTGCCAATCTCGAGCTCGTGGTGCATGACCTCGCCTGGCAACTCACGCGCATCACACGCTGACCGCGAAGGAGCCACACCTCGGGATCCACCGCGACATCAAACAACCCTGGGACCGACCACGATGACGATGACGGACGATCACAGAGAACTCGCACATCACGCGCGACACGCCAACATGACGACCGAGGCTATGCGCGACCGAAGCTCACGATGCCTATGTTTATGGGGACCGACCCAAACGCGTGGTTAAGTCGAGCCATGCAATTTTTCAAGATCAATGACGTGCACAAGTCCGAGAGATTCAAGATCGCCGCTTACTATCTCGATGGTGAAGCAAACACTTTGTGGCAATGGGTGTCACATGTGTACAAGAGCAAAGGCGAGCACATTCGATGGAGAGATTTTGAGAATGAATTGGTCACACGTTTTGGAACGAGTGATTATTATGACTATGACGAGGCACTCTCCCGAATTCGTCATAACGGTAGCCTGCGAGACTACCAAAAGGAGTTTGAACGCATTGCAAGTCGGGTGAGAGATTAGTCCGAGAGCGCATTGGTAGGCGCGTTCATTGGATGGCTCAAAGCCGAGCTAGCGGCTGAAGTGAGATTGGATAGGCCAAGGTCAACCCGAGCATCCATGGAGTCCGCGCTATTGCACGAGGACCACATTGCCGCGGTGCGCAAGGCCAGCAAAGGCGAAGGCCGCACGGACGCACGGCGCGCGAGCGCGACAGCCGACGAGACGCCCCCACGGGCTGAGAGCAAGCCGACCGACGATGGCGCGTGAACCACAAGCCACATGCGGCGGCTTATGACTGAGGAGATCCAACGAAGGCGCGAGAAAGGGTTGTGCTTTACTTGCAACGAGAAGTTCACACCGGGTCATAGGTGTACGGGAAAGCAAGTATTCTTGCTTGAATTTGACGAAGATGAGCTGGAAAAAGAGGAGTACGAGCACACCGAACGAAAGAAGACCCTGCTACATGTGATTAAGAGCAAGAAGAGGGATGAAAAGAGAGGTCCAAAGATGATACGGTTTCCGGCGACCGTACAAGGCGAAGAACTTGAAGTACTAGTGGACAACGGTTCAACGCTAAACTTCATAGACAAAGAGCTGTCCAAAGGATTGAAGACGCCACTGACGAACATAAAGCAGTTTGGGGTCAAGGTTGCGAACAAAGAAGAACTCAGGAGTTCCGAACTATACAAAGGGGTTCCAATATTTGCACAAGGCCATAACCTAAAGGTTGATCTATATGCCTTACCTTTGACGGGACCGGACATAGTCCTAGGAGTTCAATGGCTCGAGACGTTGGGGCCTATCACGACGGACTATAAGAAGGGCACTATGGCAGTTGGGCGAGCCCGAAAGCGAGTCAAGTTGCAAACTGATGATCCAGGAGAAGAGCCCGAAGAAGTTGACGAGATCAATTTCATTATCCTTGAGGACAAGGAAATTCTCGAAGAGGGCGAGAATGATGAAGATGTGGTCATCGACCCTGGCGAGCCCAAGGACGATACCCATGATGGCCTTGAGAGATGGAGAGAGAGGGCTCGGGGACGAGCTAAAAGGGTGTGTGCACGCACTAAGGCATGCGCACCGGCAGGACGCGGCAATCGAGCTGCAAGGCTTGCGAGTCTAGGCCGGGTGAAGAAAAGTTACGCGATGGGATATGCGCGCGAGTATGAGCAGTGGGCCAATGACGAGTGCGAGAGGATAGTGCCGGGAAGGTGGGCGAATGGTGCAAGGCGTGCGCAAGGGAACGACGCGCACGGCGAATGGAGCTAAGGCAAATGGTGCACGAGGGGTGGATGTGGGGGTGGACAGCGTGCACATGGGGCGGCGGGGATGACGCGGGCGCACGAGCAGGGACAGACGCGAAATGGCACGGGGATGGGCGGGGCTCAACGCGCGGGGCGCTGGATGAGTGGGCGGATCTTGTCGAAGGGGCGAGAGTGCGCGGCAACCGCGCAGGTGGCAGGGATGCGCACGAAGTGATGGGCGAGCGAGAGAAAGAGGGCGAGCAAGCTGGCGTGAGTGACACTCGCGCGAGGGGCGAACACGCACAGGTGATGGGGCGCGAGCGCGCAGGGCAGATAAGGCGCGCACGTGCAGCTAGGACGCGGGCAATGCTGAGCGCGACAAAAACTAGCGGGCGGTGTGAACTCGCGGGTGGCTAGGGTTTGGGCGCGCGACTGACTCGGCGAGCAAGCAAAGGAGATTGGGGCGAGATTTACATAGCTTGGTTAGGAGTTCTAGTATGGTTAGCAGTTTGAATAAAAAGGCGTGTGCCTATTAGTATTTTATATTTTGGTAAGTCTTGATGAGCAAGATGTTTAGTTGCCTTAGGATTTATTTACTTGCATGATTTAGGAATTCTTCTTAGACTAGGATTAGATTTATTTTAACATCTATAAATACCCATGTACTCTAATATTTTCGAAAATGTTGAATGATGAGTTAATAGAAACCGAACGTTTTGTTCAAAGTTCTCGAGTTTTTTCTCTTGTGAGTTTACGTAGAGTTCGTGATAGAAATAGGACCAACATCCGAGTTTCGTCACACCTATCGCGAAGTAAGAAGGCGTCAACACGCGTATTAGCAACCTATCGCAAAGGAACCAAAGTTTCGGTGCGGGTTTCGAGCAATTCGAGTTGAGCGGAACACACGATTCTTCATCACCGTGGCGTGACGGGGCTCGCGACGTGGCAGGGCTGTAGTTCACGGCGTGGCGGGGACTTGCAGCAAAATCGCCGGCGAGGAGATGCTGCGTCGTCGGGGTTGCTGCGCTGAGGAGGGCTCGTCAGAAAGCTTCGATGCGTAGGAAGGCGAAGCGAGGTTTACGTCGAGATAAATTGCAAGCGACATCGAGGGTAGGGTGTAGCGGCGGCGTTATGGAAGGAAGACGACGACGAAGAGGTTGAAGGGTGAGGAATACGTTGACGGGATGATCGGAAAATTTCAGGGAGAGAGAGAGAGGTTGAAGAGCCGATGTGTGAAGAAGGAAAAATACTGCGGGAATAATGAACAGAGAAGGGAAGAGAAACGATATATGCCCTCTTCTTTTCCCTCTAATATTCTAACTCCGGTGTAGACACATATTTCTTTGATATGGGTTGGCATATTAAATAACCTTGGAGTCGGCAGTCCACCGGGTGACTTCTTTTGACTTCCAGTTGCCGCAGGCGAGGGTACATGGACCGCATACAGGGTAGTTCCCCGCACTTGCAAGATTAAAATACACACACACACACAACCAGTAGGAGTAGGAAAAGAGAAGGAAAAATCCAGTTTTAAATGGGATAAATCCGGCCGGTTTTATTCAGGGCCGAACCGGGTTTGATTCGCGGGCCGGTTCGATTCATACGGGTATTCTCGGGCTCGATTTCGGTTTGATCGCGCCATATATATATATATATATTTATATATATATATACATATACATATATATACACAATTTAAATAATTCACAACAAAATCATTTAGACATTTAATAATATTTAGACTTTTAAAATAATAAAATAATAATAAAAATATGACAATAATAATAATCATTCATAATAATAATAATAATCACAATATTCGCAATCAATAATAATAATAATAATAATCCAAAAAATCCACAAATAAATGGGGCACTACAGTCTACCCACCTAACAAAGAATTCCGACCTCGGAATTCGAAAGGAAAAATGACGATAACTAGAACACAAAAGAGTACAAAGGGGATCAAAAAGTGAAGTTCGGATATCTCCTCCTAATCTCGACCTCCTTTTCCCAAGTCGCCTCAGACTCATCATGACGGCTCCACTGCACCTTCACAAGACTCACTGCCCGGTTCCTTAGCTGATTGACCTTCTGGTCTAGTACGGCAACTGGTACCTCCTCATAGGTAAGGTCTTGCTCGACCTGCAGCTCTCCGAAGTCCACCACATGGTCGTGGTCATGTACATATCTACGCAGCATCGAGACATGAAACACATCATGCACCCCTGACAAGTCCGGTGGCAAAGCTAGCCGATGAGCCAAGTCCCCAACTCGAGCAAGGATCTCAAACGGTCCGATATAGCGAGGCCGAAGCTTCCCCTTCTTTTCGAAGTGAATCACACCCTTCATGGGCGAGACTATCACCGACTGCATACTCGTGCTCTTGCCTCTTCCGATCGGCATACACCTTCTGCCTCTCCTGGGCAGACCGGATGTTCTTCTTAATCGCCTCAACAGCCTCTGAAGTCCTACGAATGGACTCTGGACCCATGATCTTCCTCTCCCCGACCTCATCCCAATACAAGAGTGTTCAGACCTTTCGCCCGTTCAAAGCCTCATAAGGGGCCATCTTGATCAAGGAGTGATAGCTATTGTTATACGTCAACTCGACCAACGGGAGAGCAGTCTCCCAAGTTAGCTTCGGTCCAAGACCACAGCCCTCAAAATGTCCTCCAAGTACTGGATCGTCCGTTCTGACTGACCATCTGTCTCGGGGTGGAAGGCAGTGCTAAACTCCAACCTCGTCCCCATGGCTCGGTGCAATGTCTTCCAGAACTGGCTCATGAACTTCAGATCACAATCAGACACAATCTCCACGGGCACCCCGTGAAGTTTGACAATCTCGTCAACGAGCAACTCGGCATACGCACTAGCCTTCATAGTCGTCCGGACGGGCAAAAAGTGAGCGGACTTCGTGAGTCGATCCACAATCACCCAAATCGAGTCATGACCGGACCTCGATCTCGACAATCCCACCAAAAAGTCCATGGTGAGTCGCTCCCACTTCCACATGGGAATCTCCAATAGATGCAACAACCCTCTCGGTTTCTGGTGCTCAGCCTTCACTTGCTGACACACTAGACAACTGTTCACAAAATGAACTACCTGCCTCTTCATACCTCGCCACCAAAACGACTTCCGGAGGTCCTGATAAATCTTCGAGCTATCAGGATGGATGGTGTACGGGGCACTATGGGCTTTTCTCATAATCTCCTTTCGCAGTTCCCACAACTTCGAAACACATAGCCTTCCCTCGAAGACCAATGCTCCATCAGATGCAACCACGAATCCTCCAACTCTACCGACTTTCATCAACTCCTTCATTCGGCACAAAAAACGATCATTCGGCTGTTCGGCGACTATCCTCTCACGAAGAGTCGATCCCACGACCAAGGCGGTCAACATACCACCAACCGTCAAAATCGACTACACTGCCTTTAGTTGTAGTCGCTCGAACTCCCGAACAAGGACATCTTGCCCGGTGAATAGGCAAGACAGCTGGCCATGACTCTTCCGACTCAATGCGTCGGCAACCACATTAGCTTTCCCAGGACGGTAGCTAATTGTGCAATCGTAGTCCTTGACCAACTCTAACCATCGCTGTTGTGACCATTTTTGTTATGTTTTTTATTCCTATTTTGTTCTTCTTTTTCTCCCGTTTTAGGTCTTTTTGTTATTGTTTAGTTCATTTTATAGTTTATTGTGTGTTTTGTTCCATTTTCTTCCACTCACTCCTTCCATCACTCCATATATTCATCATCTTCCATCATCATCTTCCATACTTGAACCTAGAGGGGTTCTTCCCCCTCTTCTTCTTTCATTTCTCCCTCTCTTTCTCCTCTCTTAGTTTCTCTTTTCTTCTTCTTGTATTTTCTTTATTTTGTATTCTGGATGAAGCTTGTATTTGAACTCAACACTTGGAGATTCATATGTAAGTTTGTTTTCTCTTTGAATTAATTCATGCATAATGGTTAATTTAGGAGAAATGTTTTGTTGTGTTGAATTTGATATGAGTAGCTAATCCGTTAGCTAGGGTTAAGGGATAATCATTCCGGTTTGTTCTCGTTTATGTGCATGATGATAGCTCAATCTTGACGAGTTGTTTTAATTATGAATTGATAAAATCATACTCGATAAATTTTTATAACCTAAGAGTGACACTTAGGTTAATTTGTTGATATAATCGAAGAGTGACACTTCGATTTTTGATTGAATATTGATTTGTTGAGTTAGAGTTTGTTAATTCTACGAATTGCGACTTTTAGAACCGAAAGTGAAGGAGTCGTAGAGATAATCGATTTCAAAACCGAGAGGGGAGAAATTGGTGGAATTTGACTCGTTTAGAGTAGACATGTTCGGAGACGTATTGTCTATGTGTTAATTGTTTCGTTAATTTGCTCTTTTATGTTTATCCTCATATTACGAGAGTTAGTGAGGTTAAACCGAAATGAATTAATTAGTCGAACCACTTAATCGAGTTATTAATTGCCGTTAAATGTGTGTAGAACTGAAAGCGAGTATTTCCGATACTCTAGCTCGTCTATCTTTTTATCGTTAATATTCTTAGGTAGATTATCGTCCTTTCTTATTTCTTAGTCGATAATTTTCCAACCCGATCGTGATTAGAATGTGTTGGATTTATTTTGCTTTTATGTGTTATCGATACCACTTCTAAATTCCGAACCTCCTTCCTCGAGAGATCGACCCGGGAAACGAATCATTGGATTCGGTGCTCGGTAAAATAAAAATAATTTGCTACATCAAATTTGGTGCCATTGCTGGGGAAGGCAAGTAGGATATTTGGTTTTGGTATTGGTGTTATTTTTCGTGTTTCTCTTACTTTTGTGATATTTTCTTAATTTCAGTGTTTTCTCTCGATTTTCTTATTTTCCATTTCTCTTGTTTTTGTAATATTTTTGAAAGATCGTAATATATATATATATATATATATATATATATATTTACTTATTGGTCTCGTGTGTCTTGGTTGTTTTGCTTTTCTTGTGCGAGGTGTTTCCCTTTAGAAGCTCCGATGGACCCGTACGGCTATTCTTATGCTGGAAGCTCATCTCATGGATACCCCGACAACTACCAAGAGAAGATGTACTCACATGGAGGGCCGCCTTATCCGTATCCGAGCTATTCAAATCCCCATTGCTATGACGGATACTCTCCAACCCAAGGGTATGGCCCGAGCCATTCTTACCCGACATCTCAAGGCGGATACGATTATTACACTCCAATACCACCACCCGAGTCCTGTGCTCAACCCTCTCCCATATATGAGCACCAATCGGTTGTCCAACTTTTCACATCGAGGACCGAAACTTCAATTCAAACAACGGTTGTGCCTACCGACTTTCACCAAGATGTTTTGACGAACACTCGAGAGGTACTTGCGAACCTCCTATCGATCATAGATGAGTTTCATAATTGGAGGATCATTCCCGTTCCATCCGTTCTTTTAGTGACATTTATTTACCTTGTGAGGTTTTGGATCCTTACTTTTCTTTCTTGAGAGATATTGGTCGTATTCTCGAATGATTAGAACTTTCCTTGAGTCTATTTGAAAAGAATCGGTTAATGTTTGAAATTGCGAAAATGATTGAGGCATTTTGTTTGTTAGCTTGTTTTTCCTTGTTATTTGGTCTGAAAAATTATATTCCCTAGTAACCCGTTTGAGCCTTGAGCCTTTTCTTGTCAGCCGTACATATAATGAATTTTGTCGATTGATATGCGTGATGATTGGTAAAGACGGAGTCATTGATGAATGAGGTAAAAATCGAGTTGCATTTTATGCTTGACAATAAAAGAAGAAAAAAATAATAAATAATAAACAAAAATATACATGAGAGATCGTAAGACGAATCGATTGGATTCTACTCCGCTTACTTGTTATTCATTTTAATGAGTAATGAGTATTGGAAAACCACTTTAGGACACTTGGATGACCTCCAATGTTTAAACTTAAGGAATATTGTCCTTACGATTCGAGCTTGTTCGGAAATAGTAACTCTCTAAAAACAAATAAAAAAAATAAAAAAAATGTGTAATAAGTCAAGCAATATTGAGCATTTATGTGTGGAGACATTGGTGGACAGTATGTATGTTATCTTGATGACTTTGGTCGAGTGGCGGACATTTGATTATTTTATTACTCGAGAACTTTGATTTTTTATTTAAGCTTTTTGTCCATATATCCTTACCTTTACCTACATCCCACATTACAACCCGAGAAGTCCTCTTGATTCAAAAATTTTGACTTTTGATTGATTCCGAGAATTTTAGACGATTGGCAAGCATATGTTGAAACGTGAATATCGACCAATTTTGAGCGTACCAATCACATATCCAAGTAAGAAAATGAGTGAGGCATATATAATGATTTACGTGTTGAGAGTTTGTCATTTTAAGGCTAAGTCGAAATTTGAGGCATATGGTTGTAAGGTCGTTGGAATTCGACCCGGTTGAGTTAGACATTTTGAGGCTCTTCTTATTTGAATCCATATCCATGCTCGTATCTTATTTTCTTTTCTCTTTGTTCGGGACGAACAAAGGTTTAAGTGTGGGGGAGTTGTTGTGACCATTTTTGTTATATTTTTTATTCCTATTTTGTTATTCTTTTTCCCTCGTTTTAGGTCTTTTTGTTAGTTTTTAGTTTATTTTATAGTTTATTGTGTGTTTTGTTCTATTTTGGCTTTTTATGCGTTTTTCGTGTATTTTGTCGTTTTTCTACGTTTTTCTTCTTGTTTTTAGTGTGCAGGTCGGAAGCCCCGTCAGGAATCGATTTAGCTCGAAAACAGGTCGGAAAATCATGGTTGGAATGATGGATTTCTTTGCTACACATAAAAAAAAGCGGAATCCAATTTCGAGTTAGGACGAGTTCGGACGGGCCCAATATGCGAATTCGTGCACGGAAGCTGTCAACTTGAAGTCAAAAGCTTTGGGTGAATAAGTTTTGAAGAAGAAGTTGGATTTGAAAACACAAATGCATAGAGGGCTTCATTGGCTACATGTAGGAAAAAACAGAATCGAATTCCGAGTTTGAAAGAGCTCGAATGAGCCTAAAATGTGAAGCCGCGCATTGCAGTCGCGAGTAAAGCCGCGAGTCGCGAGAAGTACCGCGAGAAGCAATAGTTTTTCAGCGCTTGGAAGTCGCGGCCGCGACTCTTCGCCACGGGCAGCGGAGGCCTGAAAGTGCAGAATCTGTTTTTTCCTCATTTTGGGACATTGTGCTCGGGTTTTTAGGGTCTTTTGTCGACCATTGAGCGAAAATAGAGGGTTTTGGTGCCCAAGAAGAGGATTCCTTCCTCATTTTCCTCCATTTTCTTCCACTCACTCCTTACATCACTCCATATATTCATCATCTTCCTTCATCATCTTCCATGCTTGAACCTAGAGGGGTTCTTCCCCCTCTTCTTCTTTCATTTCTCCCTCTCTTTCTCCTCTCTTATTTTCTCTTTTCTTCTTCTTGTATTTTCTTTATTTTGTCTTTTGGATGAAGCTTGTATTTGAACTCAACACTTGGAGATTGATATGTAAGTTTATTTTCTCTTTGAATTAATTCATGCATAATGGTTAATTTAGGAGAAATGTGTTCATGTGTGATTTTACACCATATTTATTGAGTATCTAGAGCTTAGTCATTGCGTTATTGGTGTATAAACCGCATATTTGTGCTTTAATTCTCTATTTGTTGGAAAGGTATTACACGTGCTTGTTTTGTAGATATTTCACATATTTATAGAGCTTGTGGCTATTGGAGGCGCATTGTGAATACCTAGGACCCCCGAGATGATGATGGATTGATGCACGGATGAGAAATATGGAAGAAACGAGTGAAACGGACAGAAAACGAGAGTGCTGGGATGTGACACGGGCAGTGACACGGGCACCATGCCCGTGTCAGGTGGCCGTGTCACATGAACAGGGGCATTCCGAGGCTTGATACCTGACACGACCCGTGACACGGGCTGTGACACGGGCGTGTCAGGCCGTGTCGCGCGCTGGAACAGAATTTTAATACTTGCCTAATTTGACTAGGAGAGGTTTTTGGACACAAGAGGAAGCATATTTAACCTAGTTTGAGAGGCCAAAAAGAGGGGGAACACGTTAGAGAGGCTTGGAAAACACACAAGAGGAGCAATTGGGAGAAAAAGGAGATCAACCACAAAGGGATCAAGGAGATTGAAAGATCGACAAGATTCCTAGTTTTTCTTTCTTCTTTCCTTTTGAACTTTTATTGATCATGTTGATTTCTAATATGTCTATGTATTTGAATTCAAACATGAGTAGCTAAATTTCATTGATTCTAAGACATGGTAGTAGATTAATATGTTGGGATTTTGGATGATTTATCATAGTTGATTGTTTTCTTTTGAACCCTATTCAAATATTTTGTTCTTATTTCATGTTTAGAACTTGATCAATTCTTTTACATGTTTGACAATATTGTTCATAATTCGAGAGATGAGTTCAATATTAGGTCTTTAATATTTGACACAATTTACTTGCTTGAATCGAGAGATTAGTAGGTC
>BKCP01003224.1:953946-967836 GCA_008636005.1 Striga asiatica
ACGTGTGCAGGACTACCCCAAACTCGAAACTGCGAGAAACTGGGCTTGCGCCCTTTCCACATCTCATAAGGGGTAGTGTCAACTGACTTCGACGGAACCATGTTCAGAATATACGATGCCGTTTCCAATGCCAAACCCCAGAACGAATCTGGTAACCTCGAATAACTCATCATAGACCTAACCATCTCCATAAGAGTTTTATTTCTTCGCTCTGCAACCCCATTCTACTGGGGCGTGCTGGGTGCAGTCAGTTGGGATTCAATCCCAGCTTCCGATAAGTATGTCCTGAACTCTCCAAAAAGGTATTCGCCACCTCGATCAGAACGAAGTGAATTGATACATTTACCATGAAGCTTCTCCACAACTGCCCGATACTCCTTGAATTTCTCAAAGCATTCGGACTTGCGGTGCAACAGATAAACGTACCCATATCTCGAGTAATCATCTATGAAAGACACATAGTACTCGAAACCTCCTCTAGCCTGGATCGACATAGGACCACACAAATCAGAATGAATCAATCCTAGCACTTCTTGGCTCCTATACCCCTTTGCCGTAAATGGCCTCTTGGCCATCTTACCTTCCAGGCATGATTCGCAAGTTGGATAGTGCTCTTCCAATGGACCGAGATGTCCACTGGCCACTAACTTTTGAATCCTCCTAAGGTTGATGTGCCCAAGTCTAAGGTGCCAGAGATATTCTTGATTCATCTGCGAAGACTTCTTCCTCTTATTAGATGTAGTTATGACATTATTCAATTCATTATGTTGCACTGTGGGAGAGTTCGGTTTGAGAACATATAAATTGCCAACTAATGAACCACAACATATGAAACGATTTTCAAAACGAATAATAACCATGTCATCAAACGAAACTGAAAAACCATCCATAACGAGTTTAGAAACTGAAACAAGGTTCTTTCTAAAGCTAGGAACATAAAGGCAATTTCTCAAAACCAAACTACTACTATCAAACGATAAAGTAACGTCTCCCACTGCAACAGCCGCCACTTTCGTAGCATTGCCCATATAGACGGTGATCTCTCCCTCCCTAAGTCGCTTGGTTTCCTGGAACCCCTGCAAAGAATTGCAGACATGATCAGTGGCTCCAGTATCTACACACCAGGTCCTGGTAGATACAACCGCTAAACATGTTTCTACGACATTAACGAGAGAGTTCCCTTTCTTGAGGAGAGGGCAATCGACCTTCCAGTGTCCTGACTTATTGCACTTGTGGCATCTTCCTTTCGGTTTCTTTGCCCCAGCCTGAGGAGTCAGTCGTGGGTAAACCGGAGCATCCTGTGCCTTCGCCTTTCCTGCAGACTTCTTTCTCTTCCTGCCCTTGTGAGGCCTGGAAGGTCCAGCCTGCTCGGCGACTAGCACCTAAGGTGCTTGAGTGAATAAGGCCTCCGCCGACTGTAGCTCTGCAAGCAGTTCTGGAAGAGCCATATGCATCTTGTGCATGTTGTAGTTCAACCGGAACTGATCAAAGCTCTTCGGCAGAGATTGGAGTATAATATCAACCTGGGTTTCCCCGTCAATATAACCTCCCATAACCTCAAGCTCATTGAGCTGCGCCATAACCCTGAGAGCGTGCTCCCTTACGGGTGTGCCCTCGGCCATGCGCGTACTCATCAGAGCACTCAAAGCCCCTTGTCTAGCAGCCCTAGACTGCTGTCCGAACAGATCCCTGAGATTGAAAAGTATATCTGCTGCAGTGTCCTTAGACTGATGCTGATGTTGAAGAACATTCGACATAGAAGCCAAAATGTAACACTTCGCCATCTCATCAGCCTTCTTCCACCGAGCATACTCCTCTTTCTCCTGCTCAGGAGCATCAGCCACCGGCACCGCCGGGCAAGCATCAGTGATAGCAAACTTATAACCCTCAGCAGTCAACACTATGTCTAAGTTCATCTTCCAATCAATGTAAGTAGGACCAGTAAGCTGATTTTCTTTTAGAATGAGTGACAACGGATTGAACGACATGATGAATATCCTGAGAATCATGCAAATAAATTTTACAGATTAAACACTTTTGAATTTAACTGTTAATATTGATATCCTCAAAACAACATTAACTTAAATCCACCGACATCTATTACACCTTGTGAGAATGCATGCTACGAGGGTCGCCCTAGAAACTCGCATTTTGTAAGAGAAGGGCTTTTCTAAGGCCCATTAATTTCCATAAGTCAAAACCAAATTCATGACGAACGAAATTAATAGTCGGTCTCCATTTGGCCATGCAATAGAATTCAGGGACCCCAAGGGGGGTTAATAAATTTAATCGCATTCTAAGTGAATCCCATTTCTCGGTCCTAAGGTCGTCAAATTTAATTATACGTCATTCGAGGGGAAGCCCGTACGCTCTCATAAGATTTCCTCTAACCGTCTACTTTTACAAATTTGTCCTGGTAATTTCCTACAATTAATTTTAGCAATGTCACTCGAGGGGGAGCCCATAACCGCAATTAATTGATTTACCGACAAATTAGAAATGGAGGCCTTAGGAATTTTACAATTAACTTTAATTTAAAATCCCTTCTCAAACTTAGTATAATTTAATGAGAATTTTTAACTATTTATACAATTCTGAATTAATCTATGTTAATGCAATAATTAATTAGCATGCATATTAATTCATGCAATTCTAAATTAATCTATGCCAATGCAATAATTAATTAACATGTTCAATAAATTATGCAATCCTAAATTAATCCATGACAGTGCAATAATTAATTACATGCATAATTTATTGACACAATTCTAAATTAATCCTATGCATTACATAATTAATTAACATGCATAATTAATATTGCAATAT
Source organism: Striga asiatica (assembly GCA_008636005.1). Classification (NCBI taxonomy): domain Eukaryota; kingdom Viridiplantae; phylum Streptophyta; class Magnoliopsida; order Lamiales; family Orobanchaceae; genus Striga; species Striga asiatica. The sequence goes on from BKCP01003224.1 coordinate 956,773, forward strand.
TAAATTAATCCCATGCAAGAACATAATTAATTAACATGCATAAATAATAATTTAATGGCAAAATAAATTTAAATAAATAAATAAATAAATCCACTATTATGGCCATTAAATATTGAGTCTTCTTAAATAAGGAAACTGTGACAGTCCTTTCTCTGTTCAACTGGAACTCCTTTAAGCAGTAGAATCCTGGTTGATCTTGTACTGCTTGGACAAGAAGGCAAAACCTCTCCACCTCCTGCAGCCAACCGCCGACCGCCGCCTGGCCGCCGCCACCGGTGGTCGGAAAAACGCGTCGTTTCCCTTTTTTTTTTTTTTTTTAATTCCTCGAGGAGGCTCGTTGATCTCTTGTGATCTCCCGGTCATCAACACACGATCACAATACGAAAATATAATTTACAAAATTACATAATTCGATCCTAGATCCAACGAATGGATGTACATGTTTTCTAAACAAATGATTAAATCTATCCGGTCAACCCCCGGGCGAATAATTATTACAAACATTTATCCATAAATTCCTCGACATGCCCGAGGCTTTGAAAACAAATTTAAAACCATATATCACATTCAACAACATTCATCAAACACATAATCGGCCATAATAGTGGATTAACTATTTTCCTGCAAAACCGAGTTATGCAAATATAATCCAATATATGGCTGCGTTTGAACACATCTTGTCAAATAAAGCCGTAAAAATTCGAACTTTGTACAAACGAATTAACGAAGTGCTCTGATACCACTTGTTGGGATCTGTGAGGATCTCGTTATGTACAAATCACGAATTCAATAGCAAACGTAAACATATGCGCAGCGGATCTAAAGGTTTGACGTAGAGAACTTACGGCCTAAAATTTATGTAGATCTGGCTGACCACGAACGGTTGACCGCAATTGATTGACCGCAAATCACGTCTTGGGTTGCACGAACAAGATCAGATCAAAATCGGATCAAACGGATGCAAACAGATCAAAACAAGATTTTGCAGTCAGTCTCCTTCCGGCGGCGCGTTAGGGCGCGTGCGGCGTCGAAATCTGGCGACGTCGACGGCGATGAAATGCTCTCGTCGAGACGGTCGTCTGGGTATACTCTACGTCTCAATCGGACTTCCGGTTAGTTCTGTAGGTCAAAATCTATTTTGTCTCGGTTTACCTACAGATCTTCTACTGTATTACTCAATACACCCTTCTTCAATTGTACCAGTGGAGCAACAAGAAGAAGATAAAGCTCGAATTAGATTTAGAGAGAGAGAGGCGTGTGAGACATGTTTCACGTGAGATGTGAAATTCTCTCCTTTTCTCATGAGCTTAATGATGTATATATAGAGCTACAGTAGGGACCCTAAGGAAATTAGGAAAAGGGCTCCTTAATTAATTAGACTAACTGTGGGCCAAACTCACTCCTCTAATTAATTAAATAATATTAAGGGGCTACCAACATTATATTATTGCACTCCTTTTCCCTAGCCCAAATTACATTTGAGACTCCAATAATAATTACTCGGTTTACCTCCCTACGTTTAAGATATAATGTCCATTAATTAATTCGATTACTGACAATCAAGAATTAATTAATTTATTATTATTATTTCACCGAAGCTAGCGCTCGTTCATCACATTCTTATTATGCCGGAACTTAATCCACCTGCAGGGTTTAACATAACAATCCTTCATGAACTCACTCCGGGGACATCATCAAACTAACGCACATGGTGACCATAAATATCCTAACAGCACATCCTATATATAATAATATTACCAAAAACAGTAGGAATATTAATCCAGCGAACTGAACCTCACCCATGTGAATCAAAGTAATATATATTATATATATCTGCCTGTTTAATATCTTACGGGTTAAGAGAACGCAGTAATTAACCGAGGCCTAGTTCATTTACGACGATCTGTATAAAATGAACTTCTCCTCTCTGGGATCCTGTTCAATACATAAATATACTAGTGCAACTAATCAGTCAAGACAAACTGTACAGTTGACACTACAACCGTTCGAATGGGGTCTTCATGTCCATCTAAGTTGTGAACAACTATTCTTGTTCGCAAGTAACTGATAGAGTGATCTTCGGTTCGCCCGATGACGACCCACACTATCTAAGTGCAGAACAACAGAACGTAGAACTTGTTTAATCTAACATGATTCTCATTCATAAAGGGTAAATGTGTAATATCATGCAAAGCTAAGCTTTCAGTATATAAAACTAACACTTGCCGCTCGCACGTTGACCCCCGTCGCCTGCGCATCGCACCTGCGCACCATTCGCGCGCCATCGCAAGTCGATACCCGCTCGCCCATTTTGCGCGCCCCGTACACTTTGCCATCAATGGTCTTCGTCTCTCCCGTACATCGTGCTAGCCTCTTGCGTGCATGGTAGGCGCGACTTGATGCATTTTTGAGTTGCCTCGCCACATCCGCATCACCGGCAAGCAGCATCCAGCGCACCTGTTCCACGCCGTCACGCGCTCAGGCAGTGCGCCCAAGCAGCGTCCCAGTGCCTCAGTCCGCGGCTGTGTCGTGCCTGACGCACGCCAGCACGCCCAACAAGTCCCGGGACGTGCCCAGCAGCACGCTTGCGTGCCCAGCAATCTCAGGGACGCCCAGTAGCTCCCTGCTAGCCCCAGTCCGCGCCTGTGCCGTGCCCAGCGCACCCAGCGAGCCTCGGTCGTGCCCTGCAGCACTCGAGGGGCACGACCAGCGCTAGGGTCGTGTGATGCGGATGTGTCATCGACCCATCCGAGCCCGAGGACGAGTCGCGCGAAAGCCGGGAGAAGAAGCGCGCGAGGGCCCGGGATGGGTACCGAGACCATGTTAAGAAGGCCCAAAGAGGCTACGCGATGGGAGATGCGCCCACAGTCGCGTATTGGGCCGATGATGAGAGCGAGAAGATTGAGCCCGGGAAAGTGGGCGAATGGTGTAGGGCTTGTGCAAGAGACCGGCGCAAGCGACGCATGCGCGCTAAGGTCGAAGGAGCACGAGGGATGGATGAAGGGTGGAAAGCGTGCACATGGGGCGGCAGCAGTGGCGCAGACGCGAGAGTGGGTTGGAACGATGCGAAGGGCTCGACAAGCAGGTACGAGCCGGGATATGATGGCGATGGCGCGAACGCGCTAATGGAAAGGGTCGATAGGGTCGACGAGTCGAGCAAGCGCAACACGCGCGAATGTGGAGCGAACGCGCGAAGGAATGGGCGCGCGCCTGGCATGGGCGGTAATGCGCGATGCACGCGGGAGCTGGTTGGCGCGAGTCCTCGAGGGGCTAGGCATAGCGCACCGACTGAAGGGAATCCGCGCGACTTGAGGCACAAGGCAATAGACGCGTGCGACGCGTGGGACGCGGGAGAAGGCCAAGACCTCAAAGGACAAGGATTAGCCGCGACGGCTAGGGTTCGGGTGAAGTGCCGCGCAAGCAAGAACCCGAGATCCTTCTAGAAGGCCTAAGGGCCGACTTCCCTTAGAGCTTAGGAATAATAGTTTGGTTAGGATATGGAATAAAAGGCATGTGCCTAAGTAGTTTAGGTAAGTCTATATTTACTAGGTATTTACTTTCCTTAGGACTTTATTTGTTTACTTGCATTAGGAGTTCTTCTTAGACTAGGATTAGATCTAATTGGTATCTATAAATACCACCCATATGTCATTCGAAAGATATGATTAAGATGATTGGAGAAGTAATGGAAAATCGTTCGTGAGAACAAAACCGTGTGTTTAGAATTCGTGAGAGTTTTATCATACAAATCGAGTTGGCTAGGCTAAGACCCGAACCATCTCAAAATCGTGAGAAGATAAGGCTAATAACCAAGTCGTCCACACCTATCGTCGAAGGACAAGCCGTGGCAAAGCTTGGTTCGAGACAATCGAGTTGGAAAAACACACGATACTTCATCATTGGTGCTTTCATTGAGAGGTGTTGATCGTGTGTTTTGTTTAACTTTTTCTATCTTCTTCTTTTTTTTCGATTTTTTCCCTTTTTCCTTTCGTGAGTTTGGGTCGAGAGTTATTAAAAAAAAAAAGAGAGAAAGCCATGACAAACCGAGAGAGATTCGAGATGTTGGAGGAGAGCATGAGATCCCTTGGTGATGGACAACATGCGGCCAACGAGAATTTTGCGAAGTTGGAGCTCATGGTGCACAATCTTGCGGCACAACTTGCTCGAGCTACACGACGACCGCGAGGAAGTCATAGGTCGTGTTCGACCACAGCTCGATCGAGCAGCTCCGAGTCCGACCACGAGGACCATGATCGACGATCGAGGAGGACACGAGCGTCTGGTCGACGTGAGGAGAGAAAGGTCGAGAAGTCGAGGCTAACCATGCCAACATTCACGGGGACCGACCCGGATGCGTGGTTGAGTCGAGCTACTCAATATTTCGAGATCAATGACGTGCCCAAATCTGATCGAGTCAAAATCGCCGCCTACTATCTCGATGGTGAGGCGAATGTATGGTGGCAATGGATCTCGCACGTCTACAAAGGCAAAGGTATGCGGATACATTGGAGAGATTTCGAGAAGGAGATCATTACGCGCTTTGGATTGAGCCAATACCATGACTATGACGAGGCACTCACTCGTATACGTCAAGGTGGTAGTCTACGTGATTACCAAAAAGAGTTCGAGCGCATTGCTAGTCGAGTGCGCGAGTGGCCCGAGAGTGCATTGGTTGGAGCATTTTTGGCTAGGCTAAGACCCGAACCATCTCAAAATCGTGAGAAGATAAGGCTAATAACCAAGTCGTCCACACCTATCGTCGAAGGACAAGCCGTGGCAAAGCTTGGTTCGAGACAATCGAGTTGGAAAAACACACGATACTTCATCATTGGTGCTTTCATTGAGAGTCGGACCGAGGTGTCTCGGGCCACTCGCGCACTCGACTAGCAATGCGCTCGAACTCTTTTTGGTAATCACGTAGACTACCACCTTGACGTATACGAGTGAGTGCCTCGTCATAGTCATGGTATTGGCTCGATCCAAAGCGCGTAACGATCTCCTTCTCGAAATCTCTCCAATGTATCCGCATACCTTTGCCTTTGTAGACGTGCGAGATCCATTGCCACCATACATTCGCCTCACCATCGAGATAGTAGGCGGTGATTTTGACTCGATCAGATTTGGGCACGTCATTGATCTCGAAATATTGAGTAGCTCGACTCAACCACGCATCCGGGTCGGTCCCTGTGAATGTTGGCATGGTTAGCCTCGGCTTCTCGACCTTTCTCTCCTCATGTCGACCAGACGCTCGTATCCTCCTCGATCGTCGATCATGGTCCTCGTGGTCGGACTCGGAGATGCTCGATCGAGCTGTGGTCGAACACGTCCTATGACTTCCTCGCGGTCGTCGTGTAGCTCGAGCAAGTTGTGCCGCAAGATCGTGAACCATGAGCTCCAACTTCGCAAAATTTTCGTTGGCCGCATGTTGTCCATCACCAAGGGATCTCATGCTCTCCTCCAACATCTCGAATCTCTCTCGGTTTGTCATGGCTTTCTCTCTCTTTTTTTTTTAATAACTCTCGACCCAAACTCACGAAAGGAAAAAGGGAAAAAATAGAAAAAAAGAAGAAGATAGAAAAAGTTAAACAAAACACACAATCAACACCTCTCAATGAAAGCACCAATGATGAAGTATCGTGTGTTTTCCCAACTCGATTGTCTCGAACCAAGCTTTGCCACGGCTTGTCCTTCGACGATAGGTGTGGACGACTTGGTTATTAGCCTTATCTTCTCACGATTTTGAGATGGTTCGGGTCTTAGCCTAGCCAACTCGATTTGTATGATAAAACTCTCACGAATTCTAAACACACGGTTTTGTTCTCACGAACGATTTTCCATTACTTCTCCAATCATCTTAATCATATCTTTCGAATGACATATGGGTGGTATTTATAGATACCAATTAGACCTAATCCTAGTCTAAGAAGAACTCCTAATGCAAGTAAACAAATAAAGCCCTAAGAAAAGTATTTACCTAGTAAATATAGACTTACCTAAACTACTTAGGCACATGCCTTTTATTCCATATCCTAACCAAACTATTATTCCTAAGCTCTAAGGGAAGTCGGCCCTTAGGCCTTCTAGAAGGATCTCGGGTTCTTGCTTGCGCGGCACTTCACCCGAACCCTAGCCGTCGCGGCTAATCCTTGTCTTTTGAGGTCTTGACCTTCTCCCGCGTCCCACGCGTCTATTGCCTTGTGCCTCAAGTCGCGCGGATTCCCTTCAGTCGGTGCGCTATGCCTAGCCCCTTCAGTCGGTGGGCTCAAGCCCGAACTGGCTGCCGAGGTGCGATTAGATCGACCGAGGTCAACGCGAGCTGCTATGGAGTCGGCACGAATGCGAGAGGACCATCTGATTGCGATCCGCAAGACGAGTCGAGGTGACGGACGCGTCGAGGCGCGGCGCGCGAATACGGTCGCGGATACACCACCGATGAACGAGGACGCAAAAGTGAACGAGGTGGTTCGACCACCGAATTACATGCGGCGTGTAAATTCAGAAGAAATGCAAAGGAGGCGCGAGAAGGGTCTATGCTACTCGTGCAATGAACCATTCACGCTCGGGCATAGGTGCAAGGGTAAAGAGGTTTACCTACTCGATACATGCGAACCCGAGGAAGAACACGGTGAAGGAGGGCACTAGTATTTGAATCCGCAATTGGAGATGCTGCACATGGTCAAAGCCGAAAAAGGACCCAAGATGATGAGGTCCGAGGCCGAGATTTTGGGACGAGAGGTCAATGTGTTGGTCGACAGTGGGTCGACACTCAATTTCATTAGCTTGGACTTCACCGCAAGACTTGAGATTCCAATGACCGGGGTTGTACCATTTGGAGTACGAGTTGCAAACGGCGAAGAGCTTTGGAGTTCGGAGCTATACAAAGATGTCCCTATACAAGTGCAAGGAGAAGAGCTGAAAGTGGATTTGTTTGCGCTAGATCTTGGAGGACCCGAGGTGGTGTTAGGGGTCCAATGGTTGGAGACGTTAGGGCCCATAGTTACCAATTTCAAAACGGGAACGATGGAGTTCAAAAGGGCCAAGAAGAGGATCAAGCTATGTACTAGCGACGAAGGAACTGAGCCGGTCGAATTGAAGAATCTTCAATTCATTCTCCTTGAGGATAAGGTCAAACTCAAAGGGGGATGGAATGATGCGGATGTGGTCATCGACCCATCCGAGCCCGAGGACGAGTCGCGCGAAAGCCGTGAGAAGAAGCGCGCGAGGGCCCGGGATGAGTACCGAGACCATGTTAAGAAGGCCCGGAGAGGCTACGCGATGGGAGATGCGCCCACAGTCGCGTATTGGGCCGATAATGAGAGCGAGAAGATTGAGCCCGGGAAAGTGGGCGAATGGTGTAGGGATTGTGCAAGAGACCGGCGTAAGCGACGCATGCGCGCTAAGGCCAAAGGAGCACGAGGGATGGATAAAGGGTGGAAAGCGTGCACATGGGGCGGCAGCAGTGGCGCAGACGTGAGAGTGGGTTGGAACGATGCGAAGGGCTCGACAAGCGGGTACGAGCGGGGATATGATGGCGATGGCGCGAACGCGCTAATGGAAAGGGTCGATAGGGTCGACGAGTCGAGCAAGCGCAACACGCGCGAATGTGGAGCGAATGCACGAAGGAATGGGCGCACGCCTGGCATGGGCGGTAATGCGCGATGCACGCGGGAGCTGGTTGGCGCGAGTCCTCGAGGGGCTAGGCATAGCGCACCGACTGAAGGGAATCCGCGCGACTTGAGGCACAAGGCAATAGACGCGTGCGACGCGTGGGACGCGGGAGAAGGCCAAGACCTCAAAGGACAAGGATTAGCCGCGACGGCTAGGGTTCGGGTGAAGTGCCGCGCAAGCAAGAACCCGAGATCCTTCTAGAAGGCCTAAGGGCCAACTTCCCTTAGAGCTTAGGAATAATAGTTTGGTTAGGATATGGAATAAAAGGCATGTGCCTAAGTAGTTTAGGTAAGTCTATATTTACTAGGTATTTACTTTCCTTAGGACTTTATTTGTTTGCTTGCATTAGGAGTTCTTCTTAGACTAGGATTAGATCTAATTGGTATCTATAAATACCACCCATATGTCATTCGAAAGATATGATTAAGATGATTGGAGAAGTAATGGAAAATCGTTCGTGAGAACAAAATCGTGTGTTTAGAATTCGTGAGAGTTTTATCATACAAATCGAGTTGGCTAGGCTAAGACCCGAACCATCTCAAAATCGTGAGAAGATAAGGCTAATAACCAAGTCGTCCACACCTATCGTCGAAGGACAAGCCGTGGCAAAGCTTGGTTCGAGACAATCGAGTTGGGAAAACACACGATACTTCATTATCGTGCCAGTTCGCGCCCACTCGCGCCGGTCTCACCTAGAATGCCCAGTGCCGCACCCGGACTCGAGCAGGTCCGGTGCGGGACCGAGCAGTCAGTTCGAGCCAGCGCCCGACCGCCCAGTTCAGCCCGAGCCGGCGGTCTCTCCAATCAGCGAACCGGCCGGTTCGACCGGCGGTTCGAGCCTATATTTTTTGTTCGTGAGTTCCGATCTGAGTTTTATTCTGGACTTTAAGTATTTTTCCGAGCCAAACCGTCAGTTCAAGGATACCAGTTATAATCTGGACTTAGTATATTTTTTAGCAAACTCTTAGCACAGTCAAATTCGTCCGGTTTGAGCATTCAGAATCGAGCATTTAATATATTTATTTGGAGCATAATACTTCGCATATTTTGTATGTTTATGTAGCCTAAGGAGAGTCAAGCCTCCGACAGCTACTACAATCAGCACTTGCGTTAGTCAGATATTTTTCAGTTTACCAAGTGGAGGTCATGTACTGGATTCTACATCATTTATAACATTTGTACCATGACTGAAGTATGTTCGAGATATTAAGTTCTCCCAGGGTTTGGCGGCCGAGGGCCTTAATTTTCTCCCTGGTACCCGCAGATCGGGTTGTGCACACGAGCGGGCAAGGCCGATTAAGGGTCTTTTGATCAAAGTTACAGATTGAGAAAAGAAAAGAAAAGCAAGATTAAGTTTTAGCTTTTATATATTTTCTGTCAGGATATGTTATTATATATGTTGTTTCATTCAGTACTGGTCTTTGCGGAGCATAGTGGTTTGTTCACGCCCCCGTTGTGTTTTTCAGTTGACGGAGCCGAGCGAGATGGGTGAGCAAGTGTGGCAAGTTGTGGTAGTGAGCCGAGGACATTCTTACCACCATTTTATGTCCCATTATTCATGAACCAGTTTATGTATTAAGTTGTATGACTGTATTTCATATTTTATGCTTCCACTAAGTTATTAGTGCGAGACAGACGGACTGCATGTATAATTCCATTATCGTCGTAGTGGCTCGATTGGTTACATGTTTTATTTATGTCCGAAAGATTAAGTTAAGAAAATTTTCGTAGCATCCCGCGATTAAGAAAGTATTTTCGAAAATAAACTCGCACGACATTTCTAAAATAAAAGCGAAAAATTAACTCTGATTTTCAAAAGTAAAAGCTAGTCAAGGCGGGGTATTACAGCTTGGTATAAGAGCATTTAATGTTCTGGATACCTTTAAAAAGTTTTATAAGTGCATGACCACGCCACGCTCATTCCGCGCCGACTCCGAGGTATGTCACCTAAGCCAAGTTTAATTTCTGCAAGTGTTTAATTAAGTCAAGTATGGGGTCTAATTTGTAACGCCCCGAATCAGTAATAATATTAAGAACGGTTTCACTGCTCGACTATAAGTGAGATCCGTAATTTTTGGAATTTTCCTAGTTATATTTTATATGCTAAATGCTCAATTATTTCCTAAGTTTGATAGATCATTATTTGGAATTTTCTATGTCAAGTTAAGATCAAGATCAATCCCCTAATTTGGGTTGATAATTGAGATCTAGTCAACTCGAGAAATTACTGGCTTCGAACCCTAGTTTCGTTCCTAGTATATTTTTCCAAGTCATTCCCGAGCATAGCCGAGTCTTGGTATCTTGATACTTAGAATATTTTCTAAGTGTATTGAGATATCAAAGTTCAAGTCTTAAAGCATTCGAGCCCTAGATGTGGCACTCCGCCTTACTAACTTTGAAAAATCAGAGTAAAATTTTCGCTTTTGTTTTCGAAAGATGGTGCGAGCTTGGTTTTCGAAAACACTAACTCGTTGCGGGATGTCACAGATAAAAACTTTACTCAACTTACTCACAAACATAATAAAACATGCAACCAAACTATCCGCTGCGGATAATGGAATTAAACATGCCATGTCTGAACTGTCTCGCACAGTCTAAAGTCTGCTAGCGGAAGCATCCGAAATACAGAAATACATAGAGTACATGCATACATATATGAATGAATACATGATCATAAAAATAAGGACATAAAATGTGCGTAAAAATGTCCTCGCTGTCATGACCACGCTTCGCCACGCATAGCTCACCCGGCACGCTCGACTCCGTATCCTGAAAAACACAATGGGGGCGTGAGCAAACCACTATGCTCCGCAAAGACCAGTACTGTATAAGACATCATGTATAATAACGTGTCATGAACATAAATATATAAGAGCTGGACTGTAAACTTTTCTTTTCTTTCTGTATTATGGTCAAAAGACCCTCGGCCTCGGTCGCTCGTGTGCACACACCGATGGGATATTAAGGCCCTCGGCCTCCACCGGTACTAGGTAAAACTCGAAAGGCCCTTAGGTCGGCCAATCACCTGGAAAAACTAACTGTCTCGAACATACCTATGCCATGGTACAGATATTATATATAATGTGGAATCCAGTACATGACCCCCACCTGATAACCGAACTGATGCAAGTGCTGACTGGAGTAGCGGTCGGAGGCTCGACTCTCCTTAGGCTACATAAATTTATAAGCAAAATAATGCTAAGTATAATGCTCGGAATATTAAGTTATATGCTAAAATGCTCGGACTTATTTACGCGATTAAACTGGACTGGACTGGATTGGCTCGGAAAAATACTAAAATTCCGCAAAAAGACTCGGACCGGGAGTCACGAATCAAAACGGACTCGAACCGCCGGTCGAACCGGTCGGTTCGCTGACTGGCCGGACCGCCGGCTC
>BKCP01003224.1:971416-997381 GCA_008636005.1 Striga asiatica
GAAGTTTTTGATCCTAAATTTCTAAGTGTTAGAAAGAGAAGAAAGTGTTCTTCATAAAACTTCAAGAAAGAGTTCTTAAAATTCCCAATAAAATTCATAAATATTCCTATACAAGAAAACCGAGTCTTTTCTACTAGCGAAGGAAAGTCGTCGGAACCGGGCTTCATAGGGTGGATACGTTTAAAGGGAAGACACTTGGATTCCTCTAGCGAGTAACCTCAAGTCGTTGAAGTTACAACCGGGAACCGATTCCCTCATCCATCATCAATAGTGAAGAAGTTCAAGACATTCGGTAAATATTTTTTACTAGTATTTAATTTATAGTAACAAATCAAAATTTGTATATGATGCATGTTTTAAAGATGACGATCAGTTAATTCGCAATTAGTATGTACGGGTGTTGTATTTATACGATAAATACTTACTTTAAAAATTTTAAATTCCGCTGCGTACAGCCCGTACAGTACTATCGAACCCAACATTATGCTCGGGCTTTAGGTGATCAAATGTCTTAAAAGGGACTGAGGAAAGGTCCTTAAATAGGCTGAGGGGCGGAGTGGCCTAGGTTGGTCAAGAGGGGGACATTTTAAGTGGATTTCACCACATCACATGTATGGGAACTTGGGGAGGAGATGGGCACGACTTTGGTGGGTTTTTCAGAGTCTAATGGGGCTGACAAACTCATAAAATAATGGTGAGAAGGCAGGTCTGGTCGGGGTCAAAGCATGGGGGACAAGGACAAAGCTCCTTGAATAAAATAATGGTGGCACATGCTCCATTTGCTTAGGCACTAATTGATTCTCCTTAAACATTGCTTAGGGTAACTTAAGCTCAATTAGTCCCTCATTAAGTCCTAATTACACGTTTGAATTGGGTCATGAGAAAAATGGACCGAAAATTATGGAATTGGGCTTAAGAAGATGGGCTGTCGCGCTGCCAGCGCTGGGCCTGGGCGCTGGGCCCTGGGCGCGGGGACNCGCGAGGGCGCGGGCTGGGCTGCGCGGGGAGATGGGCTGCGCGTGGGAAATGACCTTGGGCTGAGTTCATTACTTGTTGAGCCTTCCTTGCTGATTTCCATACTTAGAAAAATATTAGGACCAATGTGCTATGGCTAGGACAAGCCTTGGGCTCGGTAGGGTGCAAAGGTGCGGCTTAAATAGCGCGGGTCTGAGGCTCGGGCACGAGACTCGACTAAGGTTCGATTCTAATATGATCAACACTTGACTTTGGTATTATTATACACTTATAAAAATATTCCAAGTATAAAATACCAATACTTGGCTAGGGCCGGAATTGACTAGAAAATAACTCGGAACCGAACTAGGGTTCGAAGCCGATAATTTCTCAAATCGACTTGCTATTCTTTATTAATCCAAATTAATGGATTAATCTTAACTTAAACTTGATATAGAATTATTCAAAGAATAATTTATCATATTTGAGCATTGCATACTAAATATAACTCGGGAATTTCTGAAAATTACGGATTTCACGTATAGTCGAGAAGTGAAACCGTTCTTACTATTATTTCTGATTTGGGGCGTTGCACTAGACATTTATTCTCGAGCCTTAGCCATTTCCCGAGCCTTCCCGCGCCCGAGGTCCGAGCCGAGCCATGCCAAATGCTTGGTTAAATGTTAGGATCATCCTTAACATTTTTCTAAGTCATTGGATCATAAAAAGATACATTATACTTGGCCCAAGCCTCATGCACACGCGCAGCCCAGCAGACCCCGCGCCCAGGCCCTCTCGCGCCAGGCCCCTCGTGCCAGCCCAGCAGGCTGCACCCAGGCTTAGCGCGGCAACGTGGCAGTCCAACTTATTGAGCCCAAATCTTAAAATTTCGGCCCAATTCCTTCATGACCCAAGACTTGCGTGTTTAGGGGACTTAATGAGGATTATTTAGAGCTAATATGGCCCTAACAAAGTAAGGAAGTCAACTTAGCACTAGCTCAAAGTGGAGTGATGGGCAAATGAATATTTTATTCATAAATGCTAGTGGATGTCCCCCATGCATGATCCAGCCGACCAGACCTGCTCCATCAGCCACCATGCTCTGATTTTCCACTCAAATGATCACCAAAAACCGTGCAAGTCCACCCAAGACCTTAACCTCAACCCATGCTCATGAAAAAGTGGGAAAATGCACTCATTTTGGTCTCTCACCATCCCACCTAGCTAACTATGCTCTCTTCATTATTTAAGAACCCTTCCTCAGTCCATTTTAAGCCCTTTGACACATTAAAGCTCAAGCACTTAGTGAAAAATCAAGGTAAAAACCAAGAAGGCAACCCCAGCCCCACCGCGCGCGAGCCACAGCCCGGGAAAGGGAGCCACCAAGGTCCAACCACTTGCAGCCATTTTCTCTCGAGGCTTATCACCTTCTAAGTAATTCTTAGATTTTTCTAAGTCTTTTAAGCTCATTTAGTGCAGCCAATTCCACCGCAAGTCGAGCCTAACTCCCTAAAGCCGTGTGCAAGCCCTAGCAAGCCATTTTTCATTTTCGGTGAAGGTTAGCCCGAACCATCTTTCTCTCATAGCTATTTTATGATAAAATAAGATTTATCATGAAGTAAAATCGAGCCATGCACGTCAAAAATCATAAGTTCCGAATTATAAGAATAAATGGCCTTAAATTTGGAATTCGAGTTGCATGCATGCCTAAGTCAAGATTGATAGCTTAATCACCCTCATATATTATGTCATTGATGGTGTAAAAGTTTGAGCATGATTAGAGTTCATTTCCTTGGTCAATTTGTTCATGAAAATGTGTTATTTTAGAACCCCGAGCCTTAGTACTATGCATGCAAGTTATGACCGTGATGAAATCTTGAGCAAGTTGTCAGTGTGACTCGGATACGAGACTGAAACTTAGCGTCATGTGTCCACCTTGATGGTGAGGTAGTCGGAGTACGCTGACAACACACCGAACGACCTGTTGAGGTCTTGTGTGCTGTTAGGTACGAAGCAAGTCGTTGATACTCATGAGTATAGGCTAAACCGAACTGGGTCCCTTGCAAGAAGATGTATGTCTGAGATCGGGCATGACTGATCACCCTCCCAAGCAAGAAGGTGAACATATGAGCATAGGGCGAGTCGGATTGGTTCCTGTATGTGAGTACATGTCTTTCGAGTATAAGGCGATAGGACTTATGGGAACGAAATTGAGTTCTGGAGAATGATGCCCAGACCTCGTGATTGGAAATTCCAGTTCGAGTCTGTCGTTTTCTTTTAGATGCGTGTTCTTTCGCATTTCCGAGGACGGAAATGTTTTAAGGAGGATAGATTGTAATGCCCCGTTTGATTATGGAATATTTGAAAATTATTGCTTATTGTTATTATTATTATTATTTGAATGCTAGATATTATTAAATGTCTAAAATGATTTATTTGTTAAATTGTGTTTAAATGCTAAACTGTCTAAACATTATTTATTTGCCAAATTGTAATTAAATGCCTAATTGTCTAAGTGTTATTATTTAATTATATGTGTGTATTTGTATTAGTGTTAATATTATTATTTTATATTTTATTTGTGTGTATTATATATATAAATAATATATAAATAATATCCGATTTATTTATTTTATCGTGCGATTTAATTTTCAAGCCCCTTTGCATTTTATTTATTCGGCCCAAAGTTGGAGTTTCTCAACCCAGTTGAGGAATGATTTTAGTCCAAGTTGAGTGGAACTGGGCCAAATTGAGTTATTTACTTGAGTCCAATGTTGTAAGGTCATCTTGGCCCAATTTCCCTTTATCCACGTGCAAATTGATCTATTCTTCACCAAATTCCCCAAATCTCTCCACCATTATCCTCGTCTCTCCTTAAAATCGCGACTGAGAACGAAACTTCCTCTCCACAAAAAACCCTCATCCGATAATTCGCTGGAAAAGCATCGATCTCTTCTCCCTCAAAACCACGTTACCGAGAACTTGAGAGCAGATTGAAAATCCTTTTTCCCTTCACCCCGCTGCAAGAGCAGCCCATCGCGAGCAAGCCATCAGCGGCGTTTTTCCCTGCAGCCGTCGAGTCCTTTGCGGCAGACCACCGGCGACGCGAGGTCGGCGAATTTTACTGTCTAGCCCTTCAATCGTCTTCTCTGTCATCGCGGTCGCGAGTTCCACGGCCGCCGACCGGCGACCTGCTATCCGTGTTCGACGACTCGTATTCACCATGTTCTGTTCCTTCTCGACGGACCCGACCAGCAGGCCGAGCTCTATCCGCCGGCGTCCCATGTAAGCAAGCAGCCGAGAAATTGTCCATCGAGCAGCCTCTCATCGCCGGTCTCCATGTCTGCGAGCCCTCCTCGCCGCCAATCCCAGCCACCGCCGAGACGTTACCAGCCGCCGTCGTGTGCCTCTGTTTCGCGAGCAACTCGCCGGTGTCCGAGCAACAATCGCCCGAGGCTCTTATCGAGCAGTCGTCGGTTTCATTTCCGAGCAGAAGCAGCCCCGATTGTGTTATATGATGAGCAGCGGGGACTTTTCCAACGGACGGCAGCCCTTTCGGGCCCCGGGCGAGAAGAGAAGCGGGTCGATCCTTTGTCGCGATCCCCGAATAGTCTATTCTTCAACGTCCGGTTACCCGGCAACAGCCCAAGAGCTTGAACAGTGGCAGTCGAGCTGCCTTTGAGGACGTGTGGGTGTCCGGACTGCAGCGAACCGGGCCCGTTTTTCCCTGAAACGAGAGCCCATATCGTGTGGACGAGACTCGAATCTTTTTCCCCATTTTATTCAGGGACGAAAGGTATATTGGTTGTACCTCTATACCTCATTCTTGACTGAGATTATTGTGCTCTGTTGTGCTCATTTGAACCTAAGTTTTGATGTTCCTAACATTCTGCTAGTGTGATTGAGGCTTCAGCAGTTAAGAAATTTGAGGCCATGTTAGACGAATTTCTTTTTAGATGACTAGTTGTTTGTGTTGAGTAAGGTTAGTATGAGTTGCTTCCTTTCTTTCTATGTTATCCGTGTAGGGTTATATTTTGATACTGAATTTATGTGGTTTCTTTATGGAATTTTATTCAACTTCACCTCTTTATTCTAAATTAATAGATAAAGGCGAGGTATTATGAGAGCTTGTTATACTTGGTGGAAATGAAGAATAAAATGAATGTGTATATGTGTTGTTTGTTGGCCGAATTAATATGCTGTGGTTACTGAGACTTGAGGTTTTACTTTTATTTTCATTCTTGGGCATGCTGAAATGAAGGGTATTCAAAGCATTTTGACCTCAGTTTATGTGACCTTGACTTAGGAGATAATTGCTTGATTGAAGGATGAAAAATGAGGCATGTAGGGGTATTATTTTGAGCATGCTGTTACCATTTGTCGCTAAGGTTATTATGTGTTCTTGGCTTGAGCTATGGCATGATTTTGCCGAGTTTCTGAAACATATTTGAACTGGTTCAAATGCTGAAAATAGCATATACTCAAATCATTGCATTCAGTTTATATAGCCTTGCCATATGATATGTACAGGTTGAGAATAAAAGGTATCAAATGCATGCTGGTTTTGTTGGTTAATTTTTTAGAAAAATAAATTAAAAGGAGGCTTGCTTGTGGTGTCACTGGCCGTGATTTGCTCCCATGATATGTTGAGATTTTGGCTTATTATGTTGTTGTTTGAACTGAACCTTTCCACCTTATATTTGGCTGCAATTGTGAGCTTAAATTAGTTTTATAAAGAAGTTTAACGGCATGCTTAAGGTCTGGGTTATCTGGAAGACTAATTGAGATGCTTTATATGTTTGTATGTTTTGTATGCGCAAATCTGGTGCCACTGTTTTGCTAAGAATTTATTTTGTATTGGCTGAGTGTTTGGGGATATAAGCATGTTAAAGGTAGTGTTACCATAACTTTTTAAAATCAATTAATATGGCTTGGATCTTTGCTGTTGAATTATTTGAGAAAAGAGGAAGAAAGAAAACATGTTTATCTTTTGTAGTGGTGCCATTATTTTACTGTATTTGCTGTAGCTTATACTTGCGCTTCATATGATTAAAAATTGTGTCTAATTTCATGAGTTGAAATGCTTAATTTATAAGCCTTTTAATTTGTTCTATTTGCCCTTACCTGCCTTGATTTCTTGTTCGGGTGTTTTACTTGCTGTTGTTGTGTGGCTTAGTCAACCTCAATCAAAACCCTTAATAATAATTAAATCCTTATCTCTAGGGTTGAGGAGTCGAGCCCTCGACCTATGTTCTTCAGCTTGTGTACTTTTGCTACTACGGATTCCAGGTGGGTTGTTATTCTAAAATCGTCTATGCTGTAAATGTTATTATTGTTTTAATTATGGTATGATTAATGTATGCATGTGAACCATGTAACCTTCGATGTGAGCTGTACCGGCCGTCGAACGGTTATCCCCGTAGCTATAGAACGTACCCGTAGGGTAGTCTCCTTTTTGAGCCGTAAGACCATGGTTAAAGGTCCCTGTGCTGGACAACGCCGTTGGTAAGACCAAGGTGAGGCCTTGGTCGGCGGGTTACTCCTACTGAGCGGGCATCGATGGAAGCCCGTGGGGCGATTCGATGTGTAGGACCGAAGGGCATAGATGTTAAGCCCATGGGGCATTCGAAGCATGACCCGAGCGAGGGCCTTCGATACATCTACCGGCAGTAGTCTATTGGTATAGGTGTGCACATGAGTCTATTATTGATGTGATTGATAGGAGATTGGGATAATTAATTGATTCGTATACATCCTGAGACCATAGCTTATTGATTATTGATTACTGTTTCATTATTGTGAATAATGTTTGCTGCATAGTTGTGAGCACTACTTTTTCCAACTGTGCTCATCCCCACCTGAAATTCACGTTTCAGGTTAAGCAAGGCGGGTACGACGGCGGAGTAGAGCGAGTGGCAGTCGGTCTATGAGACCGGTTATTAATTGATTTTGCTTCCGCTATATTTATGATTTATGCAATTTCGAACTTTGAGAATTTATGAAGTATTGAGATACTATTGGGGAGATGCCCCGTTGACATTGGCATGTCTTAAAACTTGAGATTTATTTTGGGAATCGGTTTTGGGTGAATTGAGGATTTATGGATTTATGAATCCCGTTTTGGGAGTTAGATGATTTATGTTATGGTAATGATTTGAAATAAATGAGTAACGCCACAAATGTTTGAAATAAATTTTGAAAAAATTATTCTGATTTTTCTGAAAGTCCAGAATTTTTTTGAAAGTCCACAAGTGTTGGATTAAACAAGTTTTACGTTATGTTGTTCTGCACTTAGATAGGGTGGGTCGTCATCGGGCGAACCGAAGATCACTCTATCAGTTACTTGCGAACAAGAACAGTTGTTCAACCTAGATGGACATGAACACCCCATCCGAACGGTTGTAGTGTCAATTGTACAGCTTGTCTTGACTGATTAGTTGCACTAGTACATTTATGTATTGAACAGGATCCCAGAGAGGAGAAGTTCATTTTATACTGATCGTCGTAAATGAATTAGGCCTCGGTTAATTACTGCGTTCTCTTAACCCGTAAGATATTAAACAGGCACATATATATAATATATATTACTTTGATTCACATGGGTGAGGTTCAGTTCGTTGGATTAATATTCCTACTGTTTTGGGTAATATTATTATATATAGATGTGTTGTTAGGATATTTATGGTCACCATGTGCGTTAGTTTGATGATGTCCCGGAGTGAGTTAATGAAGGATTGTTATGCTAAACCAGGTGGATTATGTTTCAGCATAATAAGAATGTGATGAACGAGCACTAGCTTCGGTGAAATAATAATAAATTAATTAATTCTTGATTGTCAGTAATTGAATTAATTAATGGACATTATATCTTAAACGTGGAGAGGTAAATCGAGTAATTATTATTGGAGTCTCAAATGTAATTTGGGCTAGGAAAAGAGAGTGCAATAATATAATGTTGGTGGCCCATTAATATTATTTAATTAATTAGAGGAGTGGGCTTTGCCCACAGTTAGTCTAATTAATTAAGGAACCCTTTTCCTAATCTCCTAAGGGTCCCTACTGTAGCTCTATATATACATCATTAAGCTAATGAGAAGAGAAGACATCTGTCATTATACAAACACACGCCCCACGCCTCTCTCTCTCTAGATCTCATTCGAGCTTTATCTTCTTCTTGTTGTTCCACTGGTACAAGTTGAAGAAGGGTATATTTAGTAATACAGTAGAAGATCTGTAGGTAAACCGTGACGAAATATATTTTGACCTATAGACTAACCGGAAGTCCGATTGAGACGTACAGATACCCAGACGACCGTCTTGACGAGAGCTTTCCATCGCCGCCGAGATCGCCGTAATCTGACGTCTCACGCGCCCTCACGCGCCTTTGTAAGCTCCCAGGCTGCAAAATTTCGTTTTGATCTGTTTGCATCCGTTTGATCCGGTTTTGATATGATCTTGTTCGTGCAACCCAAGACGTCATTTGCGGTCAATCAATTGCGGTCAACCGTTCGTGGTCAGCCAGATATACATAAATTTTAAGCCGTAAGTTCTCTACGTCAAACCTTTAGATCCGTTGCGCATAGGTTTACGTTTGCTATTGAATTCGTGATTTGTACATAACGAGATCCTCACAGATCCCAACAAGTGATATCAGAGCACTTGGTTAATTCGTTTTGTACAAAGTTCGAATTTTTACGGCTTTATTTGACAAGATGTGTTCAAACGCAGCCATATATTGGATTATATTTGTATAACTCGGTTTTGCAGGAAAATAGTTAATCCCCTGTTATGGTCGATTATGTGTTTGATGAATGTTGTTGAATGTGATGTATGGTTTTAAATTTGTTTTTAAAGCCTCGGGCATGTCGAGGAATTTATGGATGAATGTTTGTAATAATTATTCGCCCGGGGGTTGACCGGATAGATTTAATGATTTGTTTAGAAAACATGTACATCCATTCGTTGGATCTAGGATCGAATTATGTAATTTTGTAAATTATATTTTTCGTGTTGTGATTGTGTGTTAATGACCGGAAGATCACAAAAGATCAACGAGCCTCGATGATATAGCCACATAAGGATAACCCGATCCAGAAGCTCCTTGCTTAACCAGAGAACCACTTAAACTACCCGCAGTCGACATGACTCCGTCGACATGCCCAAATCGACTTCCCAAGGGTCGGTTCTGCCAAGAGCAATTAAGAAGAGGCAGAAATTGGTCTAGTCGACTCTTGCAAGTCGACTTGAATACATTGACTTTCACTAGTCGGCACCAATGAAGGAGTAACAGCAAGAGTAGCGCCCAAGCATCCTGATACCCTAAGTCGACTTCCGACAGTCGACTGAACCAAGATGACCTCGCCACTAAGGATTAGTCAAGCGTAGCCTCTGAATCCTCGCATATCCACGAGTCGACATCCTATCTCTCGAAGTCGACCTCGCATACCTCGACTAGCACAGATGTGATGACGACTCATCACACTTGCACCATATTTGAAGCTCCACATACTATCAAAGATAAGAAGGAATCTTACGATGACTCAGCAACAAAGGGGAGACGAATCGACAGGGGTATTTTGGACCTTCTAGGTCCACCGACTTGGGCATTTTGGGCACTTCACGTAAGTATTCACTCCTATATAAAGGAGATGAGGTAAACCTAAAACCCTAACTCTCATTCGTTCCCACTCTCCCCCATAGCTGCTGCGCAGCTCCTCTTCATCACTCTCATACTGACTTGAGCGTCGGAGGCTCTACGCCGGAAACACCTCCGGCGTTGAGTTTTTGCAGGTATTCTTGCGGTCTAGCAACGGTTTAAAGACGGTTCAAGCAGATCTGAGCTCACAACCACCGGTTTACTCCAGATCCAGAAGTAGACCCATCACTCGAAGATTTTTTTTTTTTAAAAAAAAAACGGCGTTTTTTCCGGCGAACCGGTGGCGGCGGCCGGCGAACCGGCGGTGGCTGGTGGCGGCTGGTAGCTGGTGTTTTTGCCTTGATGTCCAAGCAGTACAAGATCAACCAGGATTCTACTGCTTAAAGTTCCAGTTGAACAGGAAAAGAACTGTCACAGTTTCCTTGTTTAAGGAGACTCAATATTTAATGGCCATAATAGTGAATTTATTTATTTAAATTTATTATGCCATTAAATTATTATTTATACATGTTAATTAATTATGTTCTTGCAAGTGATTAATTTAGTATTGCAAGATTAATTATGCATGTTAATTAATTATGTAATGCATATGATTAATTTAGAATTGTATCAATAAATTATGCATGTAATTAATTATGTTCTGGCATGGATTAATTTAGAATTGCATAAATTATTGTACATGTAAATTAATTATTGCATTGACATAGATTAATTTAGAATTGCATGAATTAATATGCATGTTAATTAATTATTGCATTAATATAGATTAATTTGGAATTGCATAAATAGTTAAAAATCCTCATTAAATTATACTAATTTTGAGAAGGGATTTTAAATTAAAGTTAATTGTAAAATTCCTAAGGCCTCCATTTCTAATTTGTCGGTAAATCAATTAATTGCGGTAATGGGCTCCCCCACGGGTGACATTGCTAAAATTGGAAAATTACCAGGACAAATTTCTAAATGTAGACGGTTAGAGAGAATCTTAAGAGAGCGCACGGGCCTCCCCACGGGGGATGTGTAATCAATTTTGACAACCTCAGAATCGAGAAATGAAAATCACTTAGAATGCGATTTATCTATAAACTCCCCACGGGGTCCCTGGGTTTATTGCATGGCCAAATGGAGATCGACTATTAATTTTGTTTGTCATGAATTTGGTTTTGACTTATGGAAATTAATGGGCCCTTGAAAAGTCCTTCTCTTACAAAATGCGAGTTTGTAGGGCGACCCACGTAGCATGCATTCTCACGAGGTGTAATAGATGTCGGTGAATTTAAGTTAATATTTTTTTGAGGATATCAATATTGACAGTTAAATTCAAAAGTGTTTAATCTGTAAAATTTATTTGCATGATTCTCAGGATATTCATCATGTCGTTCAATCCGTTGTCTGTCATTCTAAAAGAAAATCAGCTTACTGGTCCTAATCATTGATTGGAAGAGGAACTTAGACATAGTGTTGACTGCTGAGGGTTATAAGTTTGCTATCACTGATGCTTGTCCGGCGGTGCCGGCGGCTGATGCTTCTGAGCAGGAGAAAGAGGAGTATGCTCGGTGGAAGAAGGCTGATGAGATGGCGAAGTGTTACATTCTGACTTCTATGTCGAATGTTCTTCAACATCAGCATCAGTCTAAGGACACTGCAGCAGATATACTTTTCAATCTCAGGGATCTGTTCGGACATCAGTCTAGGGCTGCTAGGCAAGAGGCTTTGAGTGCTCTGATGAGTACGTGCATGGCCAAGGGCACACCCGTAAGGGAGCACGCCCTCAGGGTTATGGCGCAGCTCAATGAGCTTGAGGTTATGGGAGGTTATATTGACGGGGAAACCCAGGTTGATATTATGCTCCAATCTCTGCCGAAGAGATTTGATCAGTTCCGGTTGAACTGCAACATGCACAAGATGCATATGGCTCTTCCAGAACTGCTTGCAGAGCTACAGTCGGCGGAGGCCTTATTCACTCAGGCACCTCAGGTGCTAGTCGCCGAGCAGGCTAGACCTTCCAGGCCTCACAAGGGCAGGAAGAGAAAGAAGTCTGCAGGAAAGGCGAAGGCACAGGATGCTCCGTTTTACCCACGACCGGCCCCTCAGGCTGTGGCAAAGAAATCGAAAGGAAGATGCCACAAGTGCAATAAGTCAGGACACTGGAAGGTCGACTGCCCTCTCCTCAAGAAAGGTAACTCTCTCGTTAATGTCGTAGAAACATGTTGAGCGGTTGTATCTACCAGAACCTGGTGTGTAGATACTGGAGCCACTGATCATGTTTGCAATTCTTTGCAGAGGTTCCAGGAAACCAAGCGACTTAGGGAGGGAGAGATCACCGTCTACATGGGCAATGCTACGAAAGTGGCGGCTGTTGCAGTGGGAGACATTACTTTATCGTTTGATAGTAGTAGTTTGGTTTTGAGAAATTGCCTTTATGTTCCTAGCTTTAGAAAGAACCTTGTTTCAGTTTCTAAACTCGTTATGGATGGTTTTTCAGTTTCGTTTGATGACATGGTTATTATTTGTTTTGAAAATCGTTTCACATATTGTGGTTCATTAGTTGGCAATTTATATGTTCTCAAACCAAATTCTCCCAAAGTGCAACATAATGAATTGAATAATGTCATAACTACATCTAATAAGAGGAAAGAGTTTTCGCAGATGAATCAAGCATATCTGTGGCACCTTAGACTTGGGCACATCAACCTTAGGAGGATTCAAAAGTTAGTGGCCAGTGGACATCTCGGTCCTTTGGAAAAGCACTATCCAACTTGCGAATCCTGTCTGGAAGGTAAGATGACCAAGAGGCCGTTTAAGGCAAAGGGGTATAGGAGCCAAGAAGTGCTAGGATTGATTCATTCTGATTTGTGTGGTCCTATGTCGATCCAAGCTAGAGGAGGTTTTGAGTACTATGTGTCTTTCATAGATGATAACTCGAGATTTGAGTACGTTTATTTGTTGCACCGCAAGTCCGAATGCTTTGAGAAATTCAAGGAGTATGGGGCAGTTGTGGAGAAGCTTCATGGTGAATGTATCAAGTCACTTCGTTCTGATCGAGGTAGCGAATACCTCTTTGGAGAGTTCAGGACATATTTATCGGAAGCTGGGATTGAATCCCAACTGACTGCACCCGGCACGCCCCAGCAGAACGGGATTGCAGAGCGAAGAAATAGGACTCTTATGGAGATGGTTAGATCTATGATGAGTTATTCGAGGTTACCAGATTCGTTTTGGGGAATGGCGTTGGAAATAGCATCGTACATTCTGAACTTGGTTCCATCGAAGTCAGTTGATACTACTCCTTATGAATTGTGGAAAGGGCGGAGGCCAGGCTTTTCACATATTCGGGTATGGGGTAGTCCTGCACACGTTTTAGTGCAATAACCTGGCAAATTGGAAAAACGTTCGGAAGCATGAGTTTTCGTAGGCTATCCCAAGGAAACGAAAGGTGGATTATTTTATAGTCCCGGGGATCAAAAGGTGATCGTTTCGACGAACGCTAGATTCTTGGAAGAAGACTATATTATGAATCATAAGTCCGCGAGTAGATTAGTGTTAGAGGAGTTAAGGGGTGAAGTTGATGGTTCCCCACCGAGTGCGCAAGTAGATATATCACATAATACTGCAACACGGCACACTGAGAGTGTACCAGTGCAGACAGTGCCTCGTCGCAGTGGGAGGGTTTCTCATTTACCCGACCGATGGATAGGTCTTCGAGAGTCATCAGACTCAGTTCCAGGAGGCCTAGAATCGGACCCAAGAACTTACGATGAGGCACTCCAAGATAAAGATGCAGATTCATGGAATGTTGCAATGAAAGTTGAAATGGGGTCAATGGACTCCAATTAGGTCTGGGATCTTGTAGAACCACTCGATGGGGTACGACCCATTGGATGTAAGTGGATCTATAAGAGAAAGAGAGGATTGGATGGAAAGGTGCAAACCTTTAAAGCTAGGCTTGTTGAGAAAGGTTATACCCAGATCGAGGGTATTGATTATGATGAGACCTTTTCGCCAGTAGCTATGCTTAAGTCCATTCGGATTCTCTTGGCTGTAGCCGCTCATATGGACTATGAGGTCTGGCAGATGGATGTCAAGACAGCTTTCCTTAATGGGAACCTGCAGGAAGACATCTATATGCAGCAACCAGAGAGATTCATTGCTGAAGGACGTGAGCATCTAGTGTGTAAGCTTAATCGGTCTATTTATGGACTGAAGCAAGCTTCGAGATCTTGGAACATCCGTTTTGATGAGGTGTTCCAATCGTACGGGTTCACTTAATGTACGGATGAGCACTGTGTTTACAAGAAAATCAGTGGGAGCGTGATGGTGTTTCTTGTGCTTTACGTAGATGACATACTGCTCATTGGAAACAGTAAGAAGGAGTTGTCAGACGTAAAGGTGTGGTTGTCTAAGCAGTTTGATATGAAGGACTTAGGTGAAGCAGGACACATTCTTGGTATTAGGCTCATTAGAGACCGTAAGAAGAGAATGTTGTGCTTATCCCAGTCTTCATACATAGATACTGTCTTGGCCAGATTCAGCATGCAGGATTCTAAGAAAGGCATGTTACCTTTCAGACATGGAATACCTCTATCTAAGGAGATGTCTCCTAAGACGTCTAAGGAGATAGAGGAGATGAAGACAATTCCTTATGCTTCGGCAGTAGGAAGTCTCATGTATGCAATGCTAAGCACTAGACCGGATATTAGCTACGCCGTTGGCATGGTAGCTAGATATCAAAGTAATCCAGGACGTGAACATTGGTCTGCGGTGAAGCATATACTCAAGTACCTGAGAAGGACTAAGGAGTACATGTTAGTTTACCGTGTAGGAAACTTGTTACCTCTGGGTTACAGTGATTCCGATTTCCAGTCAGATAGGGATGAAAGTAAGTCAACCTCAGGTTATGTGTTTACCTTGGGAAGTGGAGCCATTTCATGGAGAAGTGCTAAGCAGAAATGTGTGGCAGACTCCACCATGGAAGCCGAGTACATAGCAGCCTCAGAGGCAGCGAAAGAGGCAATTTGGCTCAACTTCTTAGTGGACTTAGAGGTTATACCGAGTTTGCCACGTGGTATCACCGTGTACTGTGATAACAGTGGAGCAGTAGCAAACTCAAAAGAACCTCGAGCCCACAGGGCAAGCAAACACATAGAGCGCAAATACCATCTGATTCGGGATATCGTTGGTAGAGGAGACGTTGATGTTGCCAAGATTGCGTCAGAGGACAACCTAGCTGATCCTTTCACGAAGAGTTTGCCGGGGAAGGTCTTCGTCAAACATGTGGAAGGAATGGGAGTCATGAGCATGGCAATAGGATCTACATAGGTCTTTTAGAATAACGGATTGATAGGACTATACTGTAAAAGCGAAAGCATTAAGTATAAGTGGGAGATTGTTGGTGTTATATACTGAAAGCTTGGCTTTGCATGTTATTACACATTTGCCGTTTATGAATGAGAATCGTGCTAGATTAAACAAGTTCTACGTTCTGTTGTTCTGCACTTAGATAGCGTGTTTCGTCATCGGGCGAACCGAAGATCACTCCATCAGTTACTTGCGAACAAGAACAGTTGTTCACAACCTAGATGGACATGAACACCCCATCTGAACGGTTGTAGTGTCAACTGTACAGTTTGTCTTGACTGATTAGTTGCACTAGTACATTTATGTATTGAACAGGATCCCAAAGAGGAGAAGTTCATTTTATACTGATTGTCGTAAATGAACTAGGCCTCGGTTAATTACTGCGTTCTCTTAACCCGTAAGATATGAAACAGGAAGATATATATAATATATATTACTTTGATTCACATGGGTGAGGTTCAGTTCGCTGGATTAATATTATTATAGGATGTGCTGTTAGGATATTTACGGTCACCATGTGCGTTAGTTTGATGATGTCCCCGGAGTGAGTTCATGAAGGATTTTTATGCTAAACCCTGCAGGTGGATTATGTTCCGGCATAATAAGAATGTGATGAACGAGCGCTAGCTTCAGTGAAATAATAATAAATAAATTAATTCTTGATTGTCAGTAATCGAACTAATTAATGGACATTATATCTTAAACGTGGGGAGGTAAATCGAGTAATTATTATTGGAGTCTCAAATGTAATTTGAGCTGGGAAAAGAGAGTGCAATAATATAATGTTGGTGGCCCATTAATATTATTCAATTAATTAGAGGAGTGGGCTTTGCCCACAGTTAGTCTAATTAATTAAAGAGCCCTTTTCCTAATCTCCTAAGGGTCTCTACTGTAGCTATATATATACATCATTAAGCTCATGAGAAGAGAAGACATTTGTCATTATACAAACACACGCCCCACTCCTCTCTCTCTCTAGATCTCATTCGAGCTTTATCTTCTTCTTGTTGCTCCACTGGTACAAGTTGAAGAAGGGTGTATTGAGTAATACAGTACAAGATCTGTAGGTAAACCGAGACGAAATATATTTTGACCTACAGAACTAACCGAAAGTCTGATTGAGACTTACAACATACCCAAACGACCGTCTCGACGAGAGCTTTCCATCCCCGCCGAGATCGCCGGAATCTGACGTCTTACGCGCCCTCACGCGCCGCCGCAAGCTCCCAGGGTGCAAAATTTCGTTTTGATCTATTTGCATCCGTTTGATCCGGTTTTGATCTGATCTTGTTCGTGCAACCCAAGACGTGATTTGCGGTCAATCAATTGCAGTCAACCGTTCGTGGTCAGCCAGATATACATAAATTTTAAGCCGTAAGTTCTCTATGTCAAACCTTTAGATCCGCTGTGCATAATCAGTCGGCTCTATCACCACTCAACTCAACATTGGTCAAATAAATCACATAAACATTCATATAGAATGCAAATGTTATTTTCGAAATTATATCATAAGTTTGCAAAACATGACATGCGCAGCGATATTAAAACAGATAGAACTTGCAGCACATAATTCATATAAGCATAATTCCAATTGCATATGAATCCTAAGACATGCGGCCATAACTCGTATGAAGACATCAGAAGCAGATAAGGTCATTTACCAGGTGATAATTCGACAACTATTCAATTTAGAGTTGCAACGAAATTTCTAGAATATATCACATACAATGCTTCAGTAAGACGGACATATCTCAAACTACAGACCACATAAAAACATGATTCAAGCACCTACATAAAGCTTACAAATACCCCTACAACTTCCAAGAAGTCTATATTTCTATTTGAACACATTAAGGCATTAAAAACAGATCTGACATTCATAAGACACATGCTGCCGGATTTCCAAAAAACTGTTTGCCCATCAATCTTAGAAAAATCATAACTTACTCATTTCAAAACGTTTTCTCAATATTCAAAAAGCCACAAAAAGATAAAAGAATTTACTACAATTCACATGAACAACTCAGAAACAGAAAATGAGATTTTGGGGGCCAAAATGGCTCTTGAACAGACAGAAAGAAAACAACAAAATCTCATACGATCATGACAATATTTTTCGAACTTCATAACATATTGAAAGCAACTTAAAACAAACGACTAACCTCGACTGTTACACCTTGAAACACGACAAATATAACATGATTCTCAACATTTAAATCCAATCATCCGCTTCTAGGGCTCACTATGTTTGATCATCTCTAGAGTTCGACTTTCCTTCATGGATAGAATCCTAAGCCCCAACTCATGCTATTCTATTATGTGCATATAACTTTAACTCAAATTAACTTACCTCGGAGTTGGCATGGCGCGACGGTGGCGAGTGGTCGACCTCTTTTGGAAACATTTTAGAAAAATTGTACGGGTCTAAAAAAACGTAAAAACCCGCTCTGATACCAAACTGTAACGTCCCACTTTTCGTACGTTGAAATCAATTGAAAATTCAGAATAAATTTTCCTTTGAAACAATACTTGGAAATCTTTACTTAAACTTAGGGCGTTACTAAAATAAACTTACTTGCATTTGAAACTTAACTTACATTTCTTGAACAACTCATGACTTTGTCTTACTTTGAAAACATTAGACTTAAAAGATAAACTTTCCATGGCAATGCCTTGAGGGCTTACTTGTGACCTTGGTTTAAGATTGAACTTTGCATATCGATGACATACACTTTGCTTTGAACATGAACATTTCATAAAAACATAAGTTATTGCGGAAGCGTAAAAACTCAAATCATATTATAATTCTAACACCATGTGACCACCCTCGCCATCGCTCCAATGCTAGCTCGCCATATACCTGGGTGTGGAAAACAAATAGGGTGTGAGCATTTCCACTTACTCAGTGAGAGATCCTTCAAAGTTACCATCCTAACCAACTATCATGCATGAAATCATTAGGTATACTCAACATAATCATGAGCTCCCGACGAGTGGTTGCCCACAAGTCGAAAGACTTTCTTGCTACTACAACCCTATTAGACAACTAAACACTAAAGTCATAGCACGCACGTGAGTACATTATCGTCACACTCCCACCCCTCGTCAAACTCCTTGTACCACTTTATGGTGGTGGGAGAACATTGCCTCTCGCGGCACGGCCAACTAGGCTTGACGAGAGTACCACCCGTGGGGTTGAAGGAAGACAGCCCTCATCATGGCTCCGTACAGTCTTATCGACGGGGACAACCGTTCGAAGTGTGCACCAACGAAGGTTACATGCACGCACTTACATACTCTAACCCTAGCATCTAGCCACCCTCTAGAGTTATAGTCCGTGAACCTTGGTACTGCAACAAACGACTTGCTCGAATGTTGGAACATTGTACAAACATGGGTACTATGCAAGCTACTTAACTTCATTCAAGACATAGATAATCAAAAAGGATAAATAACGTAGAACTTCCCCCACCTTTTTCGGAATGCTCGACTTAAAGACTTGAACTTGAAAGAACTCGAGGGCTCGACTCCTCGATAACTACATTCATTGGGGCATGTCTTAGAACCTTATCATGGCTTAACTTAAACTCATACTTACTCTTATACATATAGATGAACTTTGAAAACTAGCTCGCTCGGCTTCGCCTTGCTCGCATACTTTGAAAATGTTTATGTTTAAGTCTTTTCGATTGGTTGATAACTTAACTTGCTTAACTTTCATCACATAGGGCATTGAAGGGTCATATAAACTTTAAATAGCATGACATGGATCAGTTATGCCACATAAACATGTTTTTTTTAACAATAATAATCAATTTGGAATTCCAAACATGAACTTATACAATTTTCAGCATGCGCGATGAACTTAGAATGCATGTAACTTTCATTCCATAGGTCATATAATGATGATTCTAATTGGAAATTATCCCTAACTCATGCCTATACAACTTCTATGATGATAACTCAAATAGATAAGGTCAGTTATATGCACATACTATAGCAAACATCTAATTCATAGCCGCAGTCAACGATTGAAATAAAACAGCTAATAGGACTTCAGTAATTTCAAGATAATCGAAGCTACAGACATGATTTTCATAAGATTCAAAAATCACAAGGCAGCCAACTTAATTATCTACAACGTTGCTGAAGAACACATTGGCAAATAACGATATTATCATCAAGTTTAGTTTTAAAACACTCAGTTCATAAAAACTGCCAGAAATCAACTTATATTACATACAGAACCTCAGTAATTCTCATGTATCTCGAGCTACAGTCCATAAAATTATGAAATTCCAAAACTTACAGAAACTAAACACATATGGCTACATATCCCATGAAGACCATTTTCACATTTGAGCATGTTTGACACATCAAAGTCGGTCATACATTAAAGGCATATTCTCGGTCCTGACTTCATAAAAACTGGGAACACAACTGACTTTTAAAAATCATATAAAATCCATATGAACTCCGATTCCCAAGATTTCAAACCCTACTGAAACCTAACAAAATTTTCCACATATCACCTGAAGAACATATTCCCAAGAAACGAGTTCTTGGTCACAAAAAACGGCTCACAACAGAGGCCACGAAAACAGAAATTTCATGCACAACTTCAATAGATCATCATCAATAATCATTCAATTCTACATGGCACATAATTTTCATTAAGCAAGATTTATTATCAAATTCTTAGACAATAAACATATTTTAAAAATATCAAATTGTCCAAGATCCAACTTGGTCTTTCATTAAATATAAAAGAAAATCATTGAATCTTATATAATTCTCTTGTTAATTTACATATCTTATCATGCTTTATTAATATTATGAACATTAAATTCAGCCAAAGAATCGAAAAGAGGGTTTACCGTGCTCGGGAAAAAGAAGAAAAGAATGACTCGTGAAAAATTTCGGGCTCTTGGCGGTAGGCTTGAACGTGTGAAGGAATGAAGTTTTCTCTTCTTCTTTTTTTTTTTCTTGAAGATGAAATTTTTGATCTTGTGAAATAATTAGCGTAGGGAAAAATAAATCTCATGAGGGAAGAGATATATTTATAAAGCTAGGTTTATAAGATTTGGATTAGGAAAAGGATTCCTATTTCCATGTGTGTGGGATTCTTTTTGGCTTGGTGATCAAGACAAGATTTTTCTCTCTTATCTTTTCTCACTTCTAACGTTTTTTTCTCTCCTTAGGGCCGATTTTTTTTATGCTCAAAATCTTAGATTAATACTCCTGCTAATTAATGCTAAGGTTTTAATTAATTAATTAATCTATCCCATTAATATAACAAAAATTATATTAATATTATGACTATTTAATACTTAGGAAAATTAAATAGATGAGGACATCTAAATAATTTCTTCAATTATCAATATTTATGATTAATGAGTGTGGACACTCACTTAATCAATACATAAAAATCGAGCTCAACCATAAAATAAAACCACATTAACATTAACACTAATTAATTAATCATGAAAAATACTAAATATGCATAAAATGAATGACACGAGTTCGGGGCATTACATTGCCAAACAAGAAGAATAGGGAGACGGGTCGGCGGATGTGGGGCGCGGTTCGGGTGCGCGGGTCACGGCTTATGCGAGTGGCGCTCGAGCCGATTAAAACACATGACGTCCGAGAAATTAAAATAATTCAATCCGCAATGAATATATATATATACACACACACACACACACACATATATAAATATGTATATATATATATACAGACACACTCATTTGTGCTCAAATGAGAAAAGAGCATAATGAAAGAAATGAGAATTAATTTTAACCATTTGATCTGTTGCTGCATAGGCTAGATGAAGTCTAAGATTGATTAATTCGCGGTGGCATTTTAGTAAATATTGGTGAAGTGTATGGTCAAGCTATAAAGGCTAAAGGACATTTATGTATTTTTCACCTAGCAGTGGGCCCCTCCATTATCTCTTTCCTCTACTCCAATGCTCAAACTTTCAACCCGTCACACATATTCATCACCAGACATACAGTTCCGTTGACCAACCAGCCACCGCACGTCGCCGCCGAAAGCCTCCGTTTGTTGACTCCGTCGTTATCCCTCTCTCTCTCTCTGTCACATTTTCTGCTACTCTGATAGAACAACTTCTCCGCCGATTTCGTCGATCCACCGGAGTCCGACCATGTCCCGCCATTTTCGTCGACATCATTTTCATCTCGATCTCCTTCGCTCTGTGTATCGGCTCGATGTCTCTGTCAATAAAAATCGAGCCCCAATCTATAATCCCCAAAGTTCAATTTCAATAATCAATTTGAGTATGTTCCGATTTAGAGGTTGGCATCTCTGGTATCGACGGTCGCGTGGAACGGTTGCAGCGCCGGTTTGGGTGATGAATGAGGAGGCTGCGTGGGAAGTGAATTGGAGTACTTGAATTTGAAAATTAGATAAGTCAAAGGGACCTATTTGCAAATTAAGAAAAATAGTTTTATCTCAATTTAGATCATAGGTTCAATTTGCAATTTTTAAAATTTAAGATTACACAATATTGATTAATAATTTGCACAATATTAATAAATGAACCAAATTGATTGAACTTTTTTCACAAATAAAAATAAAACCAAATGGAAATATATATTAAATTAATAATAATAATTATTAAATAAAGGCGATGTTCTATTGAAACAATCGACATATTAAAAGTAAAAATAGACATTTGAGTTGAAATATGAAAAATCAAATGAAAAAAAATTACTTTTGGTTGGATTGTTTGTTGTTGTGCAGTCAGATAGTCATTAATGTGCAGTTCGTTTGGTACTATTGTGCATGGTTTATGTCGTTATTTTGCAGTCCAAACCGATAGAAATTTTGTCCCAATCCAAATTGAAACCGAACCGAATTATATGATTTATTCGGTCGGTCAACAGAATTACCCTAATTAAAACAGTGTATTTCCTATATTAAAAATACATCTAGTATTTTAATAATTTTATTTTAACATTTTTTATATTATTATCGATTAAAAACATGATAAAATACCGAAATTGATAATGTGCACTCTTATATATACAAATGTGCATTTACTCCAACATTATTGTGCAATCTATTAAGCGATTATTTTTTTTTTTCATTTTTGTTGTGCGCATTTAAACGTTAGAAAACTTTAATAATGTATGTATTAATTAATATTACTGTTCATTTATCAAATTATTGAAATAATTACAATATAACTAGCATTTATAATTTTTTTCATATAATATTTTTCTTTATTTTTTATTGAAAATAAAATAATATATGTATTTAAAATATTAATAATATTTTTGGTATAATTCTACTAATTTCATTATTTTGTTTATTTATTTATTTACTTTGTAAATAAGGTGGAAATCGGGACGAAATAACCTAGATTTTACTATTAAAAAATGCACATTGTTATGATAATGTGCATGCTCGAACGCTTTAATATGCATTTGTTATTACGTTATAGTGCATCCTGACATTCACTAGCATAATGTTTGTAAATATTGTGCATTTAGTTCGGATTCTTTTATGTGTAAATCCAAACTAAAATTGAATAAAAAATGATTTGATTATTCATTTGATTATTCGAGTTAACTTAAATAATTAAAACCGAACCGAAATAATATGTTTATTTGAATCAATCATAATAACTGAACTAAAAATGTTATTTTTATTATAAAAATATATTTAATATTTTATATTTTTTTTCGCTAAAAAGTAATATTATATCTATATAAAAAATATATAAGAGTAAATAAATATTTTTTTACTTAGTTTGTTCGGTCTAGTTATTTCGAGTTTGTACATCACAGTTGTATAATTTGTAAAGAGCATATTTGTAATGTACATATACACATACTTAATGTGCGTGTTAATTAACATTATTGTGCATTCATTAAATTTGTAGTACATTATAAATTTAGCCCTTATACCAAATTGTAATAAATTGAAGTTATAAAATTGTAATTTAAGTCCCTAAAGGATATCAAAATTTTAAAACAGAAGCCCCCAAATTCATCCTTTATTCACAATCGTCCCTGTCAACTCAGCCGCTTGCTTGCCGCCGGTGAACCTCCGGGACATTGACTTCCCCACCAGTACCTCGCTGTTGATTGATTACCTCGCTGTTGATTGATTTCAGCAATTTTGTTTTGATTTGATAGGAAAGTGCAAATCAGATTTGGGTCGATCCAATTAAAGAAATACGAACATTGAACCTAATGGTGTGATAACAGGTCCTCTTCTCGTTAGTGACGACAGTAGGTCGTCTTCTCCAATGACGTATGGCAGAAGAACGGCGACCGCGACGAAAATAAAAGGTCTCGGAGTCGGTTTTCACCAAGTAAACCTACACGCGGCGGAGATTTGCGGCGGAGGAAGGCGGTGACAAAGACGAGACGGGCGGTGGCCGATGGAGGGAGGACGACTGTGATGAGATCTCTGGTCGCTGGATCAGACGGCGGCATAGACGGTGGTTGGTCGGTGCTGTGGAAGAGAAATGGGCTGCAGGAGGAAGGCTGACAGCGACGGACTGGCGTGATGGCGTCAGACCGATGCTGGCAGGCAGTGTGACCAATAGTGGAGGTGGACGGCGCCGGTGGTCAGCCGACGAAGGTGAGGACGAGAGATTGGGGGTGAACTGTGTCTGTGTGTATACGTGTGTGTGTGTGTAGAATATATGCGTGCTGCGTGTGGTGATGGGGTGGGCCCACTAATAAGATTAGGGTTACTGATTAAGATGTGTAAAATACCCATACTACCCTTAATGAGTGTTAATTTTTGATTTTTGTTAGCCTTTGGATGATTAGATTCAATGGCTAGGATATATTCTTATTTCTTTCACTGAGCACCTTTCTCACCGGAGCGCATCCTATATATACACACACACACACACACACACACATATATATATATATATATATATATAACTTAAACAATAATATCACTTAGGCAATTAAATTCAAATAATAATAATTATTTCAATAAAAATATTCAAAAAATTACAATAATCGAACGGTGAATTACAGTCTACCTACCTTAAAAAAAATTACATCCTCGGGATTCAAAAACAAAAAAGAAACTAAAATGCAAAAGAGTACAAGGGGAACTCAAAACATGAAGTTCAGGTATCTCCTCCTGTTATCGGCCTCAGTCTCCCAAGTCACCTCACACTCGTCATGTCGGCTTCACTACACCTTCACGAGACTTACTGCCCGGTTCCTCAGCTGATGGACCTTCCGGTCCAGTATGGCCACCAGTACCTCCTCATAGGTAAGGTCTCGCTCGACCTGCAACTCGCTGATGTCCACCACGTGGTCGAGGTCATGCACGTACCTACGCAGTATCCCGACATGAAACACGTCATGCACTCCCGAAAGGTCTGATGGCAAAGCTAGCCGATACGCCAAGTCTCCGACTCGAGAAAGGATCTCAAAGGGCCCGATATAGCAATGCCGAAGCTTCCCCTTCTTTCCGAAGCGAACCACACCCTTCATGGGTTCGACCTTCTGAAAGACATGATCACCGACCTCTTACTCATGCTCCTGCCTTTTCCTTTCGACATAGACCTTGTGCCTTTCCTGGGCAGCCTTGATCCTCTTCCGGATCTCATCAACCTGTTCTGAAGTCCTACAAATGAACTCCGGACCCATGATCTTCCTCTCTCCTACCTCGTTCCAATATAAGGGAGTCCGAACCTTCCGTTTGTACAAAGCCTCGAACGGTGCCATCTTGATCGAGGCATGATAACTATTATTGTAGGCCAGCTCGACCAATGGCAGTGAACTCTCCCAAATTAGGCTTCGGTCCAAGACCACAGCCCTCAGAATATCCTCCAAGGTCTGGATCGTCCGCTCCGACTGACCATCTGTCTCGGGGTGAAAGGTTGTACTAAACTTCAACCTGGTCAACCATACAG
Organism: Striga asiatica; assembly: GCA_008636005.1. Classification (NCBI taxonomy): domain Eukaryota; kingdom Viridiplantae; phylum Streptophyta; class Magnoliopsida; order Lamiales; family Orobanchaceae; genus Striga; species Striga asiatica. The sequence goes on from BKCP01003224.1 coordinate 996,307, forward strand.
ACACATAATCATGTAAAAAACTCCCCCACACTTAAAACCGAAGAATATCCCCATTGTCGATCATTAGTGCTAGGAAAGTTTGCCCACATAATCAACTAATCACAAAAGACAGAAAAACTAAACCAAAAACAAAAATAAAGAGGAAAGAAAAGATACAATCGTACAGGGCACAGTGACTAGATGAGTCACTGTGAATCCGGTGGTGCAGGTGGAGGGTGGAGGTGGTGAGGCCCCAAACAGCGGCGGGCCTCTGTCAACTCAAATCTCTCGCCCCATTCGGACCGGGCAACTCCATAGAACTCGACTGGGGAGGGGTAGTGTGGCGGTCGGTGGCACTCCCTCTGGACATGGATACGGTCCTGTAATGCAAATCTTATGATAATTTTTATACACCCAATGGCAATTATTCATTAACTACAAATTGGCTTTAATTGAATTTTGACAGTAGATTTATTAGATATATTTTTAAATAAGATCTTATTTTAATTTAATAGTAATTTATTGACACAATTCAAAAAATTATTATGGAAATTGATTTGATTAAATATATCATCATTTATGGTTGTAAGTATTAATTTAATTAATTATATTCACTATTCAAAAGTACTTAAAATATTTAATAAAATAATCAGAATAATTATGTGGTGGAGATTCATCACTAAATGTACTTTAAGTGTATCCCATTAATTGGTTTCAATTCCACTACCAAAAATTATACGTCCAGAGTGATCTGTGATTAATATGAAGAATCAAATTTTTTACTCATAATTAATATAACGAAATAATTTTTAAAATTGATACCACTTTATTTATATAGAAAGTCGTGCTATTATCTGGATTGCGCGATTTACAACATATATGTATAATTTAATTTTTATTTTTTTACAAATATTAAAGTAATTTTTACAATATTTTCTCCTTTAATAGCAAGTCAACTTATTTAGTCAAAATTACTATTTTAGATTATTCTATCAACCTCTATATATATAGACAATTAATATTTAGGACCGATTTTGTAAACATTAGGACCAAATTTACATTCTGTAATATTTTATATTATCAACTTAGCAATATT